>LOJH01001932.1:30357-45619 GCA_001685095.1 Ellobius talpinus
CCAGGACAGACTCCAAAAGCTACAGAGAAACCCTGTCTTGAAAAACCAAAAAAACCCAAAAAAATCCAAATTAAAAGCTTCTATATTTGCTATATTTGAGTAATGCTACTACATTTGTGTACATGTCTTTCCTAGAGCATTTCTCTTTCATAGATTCCCAGGAGTGGAATTTGGGCCTTGAAAATTTAATTGGTGTTCAGTTTTTTAAAGAAATTGCCAAATCACTCTTCAAAGTGGCTGCCCAGTTGTATATTTCCACCAACAGTGAACAAAGGGTTCCATTTTCTCCACTTCCTTGCCAACACTTGTTATTTTCTGTCTTCTATTTTAGCCTTTCCTGTGGGTACTTAGTGGTATCTTTTGGGGTCTTTGGGTTTGTTTGTTTGAGACAGGAACTTGTTGTGTAGCCCTAACTGGTCTGAAACTCACTATGTAGCATAGGCTGGTCTTGAATGTGTAGTAATTCTTCTACCTCTGCTTTACAAATGCTGGGATTGCAAGCAAGTACCTTCATTGTGTTTATTTGTACCTCCTAATGATAAATGACATTGCATATGATTAGTGTGTTAATTATCATCTCTGTGTCTTTGGTGTATATGTGTGTACATGTGTGTACTGTATGTACATATATGTATGTGTGTACATGTGTGTGTACATGTATGTACATGTGTGTACGTGTGTGTGCATGTGTGTGTGAAATGCTTATTAAAATATTCTGCCAAGGTTTAAAATAAAGTTGTCATGTTATTGAACTGTAAGGTTTAGCTAATTAAAAACTTTGATAGGATCTTAATTTCACAAATCCAGTCTTAAAAGTAAGCAATTCAAATAAGAATGTTAGTACGCATGGAGCCGAGGAACTCCTTTAACAGTAGTTTAGGGTTGTTCACACCCACAGGGCCCCAGTGTCCTGACGCTTAGTAGGCAGGCATCTTTCATGTGTAACAGATGATACGGCTGCCCAGACAGAGTGAGGGGTTTAGGTTAGGCCATGTATGGATGTCAACAAGGGCTAGTGTGAGGTCCCCCTATGGATCTGGAAGCCAAGGGCACATGTAGAAATACAGGGCCCAGTGTGGGGCCTGGTGCTTCTCCAAGGATTGCCAGTAAGCAGAACCGCTGTGGACCTTGGACCCAAGCCTTGAACCTATGTTTATTAAAAAAGAAAAACAAAACGAAAACCTGTGCTTATTTGCTGGGTCAGAAACCAGGTGCCCAGGTGCCCGGAGATGATGGTTGGAAGGTTCTGTTGGATTTGGCGTGGCTTTCTGGCTTTGGGGTGTGCTGGCACCTAGACTTTTCTCACTCCATAAAGCTTTCCGTCGGGGCCTCTCTGCACAGAGCAGCTGTGCCTCTTCACCCTCAGTGACCCTACCCAGCAGGAAGACTCAGCCCCCTGCCTCAGCTTCATGCTCGGTGGGCTTCCGTGCCGAGGTCTGAGGTTCCCCAGGAAGCCCTCCCTTGTTCTCCGCAGCCCTTCTCTGCCGATGGCTAGACCAGGCGCTCAGACCCAGGCTCTCATCTGGATGCCAGGAGAAGGAAGCCCGCTATTTTTAGCTATCTTGCTCCAGACAGAGAGCTAGCTCTCATGTAGACTTTTTAATGTCTACATCAAATGTGAAATATCGCATACCCTGTTGGATCTGGACACTCACTGTTGACTTCTGACCTCTTGCTCTTCCTTTGTTAGCTCTCGAGGATCCTGAAGTTGAGCCACCCTGCACAGAGGGGGCTGAGTACGCTGTGCTGAACTAGTCACACTGAATGCTGCGTTTGGCAGAAGTGACCAGACCAAATGTCACTGCGGCTGCCAGGGGATGCCACTCGGTGGCTTTTTGAATTCAATGGAAGGAGGTGTTACTAGAGTCAGGGGAAGTGGTGCTATTTTAAAAAAAATGACATTGTGTAGCTCTGTTTGGTGCTGAGTCTCCCTCATAGACTTCTAGATCAGCTTACATAGTTTGATGTAGAAAGATGCACATTAGGAAATCCAGTTTGAGGCAAATACTATATTCAGTGTGTTTAAGTACTGAAGCCTCTTTCTTTTCTGTCTCATTTCTTGGGATGGTTGTCAGATAGTCCGGGTTTGCTTTGGCCCCAGTGAGAGTTGGGTCTTGGTGTCAGCACAGGACAGTGATACCAGGGTCAGGTGTCACTCACAGGACTGTCAGATTGCTGGCCTCAGCCTCTAGGCAGGGTGTGGGTCTCCAAGGGTTGACACCAGTGAGAAATCTGAATTATTCTCTCCCTCTTTCCTCTGATAAGATACAGGGATGGGGGAATCAGGGAAGACACAAGGGGGTGGGACACTGTTATTACTGGTAGTCTGATTGGTGTCTCATGGATTATCTGAGAGCCAGGGTTCTCTATAAATAGTTAATGCCCAGAGAACATAGCACATAGCGTTCCATTCTAAATGATCTCTGGGGGGTCTTGGTAGGAGAACAATGTGGTGTAATCATCAAACTGACTGAAACAATAGTGCTCAACCTTTCTCTTCCCCTGAGGGAGAAAACAAAGAAAATCTCTAAACTAGTCTTGAGATAGACAAGATAACCCCCTCCTTCTTTACTTGGAGTGGGTGGGTGGGTGGAACAGAGGCTTCTTGGGGACTGAGAAAAATGTACTCTTTTTACATATATAGTACAAATGGGTGTACACAGTATAAGATTTATTATCTTCTATCCACTAACATTTTCTTAGGAGGTGATTGGAGAAAATGGTCTAAAAATACTCCTTCAATGGGCAATAATGAAAACGGTTGCAAAACACATCTCTAAGCTGAGGGGTTTGGGGCTTTGATGAAAGCAGAATCCTGGTAGGTAAATAAACAAAGTCTACACTAAGGCTGGAAGAGTCCTGTCACATGGAAGTTCCTCTTGCTCTGCAGAAAGAGCTGCCCAGGGTACTGAGTGATAAGCACTGGGACATCACTACTGGGAGCACCCCACTCCCATCATTGGTGATAGAAACGTCAAAGGGAGGCCTGGGTGATCTCAGTAACTTCCTGTGTTGTTTCCCTTCCCATTCACTGACCTGCTGCTGGGAATTTCAGCATGTGCTGCTTCACAGTGTAAATGTTCACTGGGCTGCCCTTGACCCTCTAGTGTGCGGGAGAGAGCAATGCTTTCCAGCACCTCTATTTAAGGCAAGGATGAAGAGGCAGCTAGGAGCCTAGAAGAGAGTAGCACCCTGGTCTAAGCTTTTCAGCCAGGGCCCTTAGGGAAAGATTCTAAACAGCTTGTCTTGTGCTGGAGGATGGGAACTGAAGGGGAGACACCAGGCTCTCAGGCCATAGGGCCACCAGTGTTAGCCTGCCTAGACAAAGCTCAGGCCACTGGCTGCAGGAGAGTTTTCCCACCCTACTCTGTTGTGGGGTGAGGAAGGCTGGAAGAGTCCTACAGAATCCTCAGCTTTATGAGACAGAGACCTCCATTGCTGTGAATCCCAACTCCTTGTGAGTCCCCAGGATGAATGAGCACACACCCGGATTTGCTTTATCGTGTCTCTCTCTGGCTCTGCTTCTCTCCTAGCCTCTTCCTTCTTCCTCTTCCTTTTTCTTTGACTTTGCACAAACCCCAATCAGTCAACAGTTCTGGAGAGTAGATAGCATTTACCTCAATAATGGTAGTCTCTTTTCGTTTCTTTTTAACGCTCAATTCAGATGATGGCTCTAAGCCCACACCCACGATGGAGACTCAACCTGTATTCGACGGCGATGGTAAGACATCATTTTCCTCTCCATTTTATATGTTTGTTTAAGTCTCACTATTATTTTTTCTTTTTTCATTTCAGAATTGGGTAAGATATTATCTTTACGTGTGTGTTTAAGTTCCCATTATTATTATTTTTTCCTTTTTTGATTGTATTTTTTCCCCCAGTGCAAGCTGGCTTGTCCCAACCTTTTAAAAAATGTGAAGCCTCCAAGTGACTAGTACATAGTCTCTACTTCTGGAATGGTCCTCTGTTCTTTCCAGGCTTCTTTCCTGTAGCCCAGTGTCCAACAAAAACATGGTTTAGACAGACCCTCAAAGCTGCCAAGACCAGGGAATCATGGTGAGAAAGGCTGGCGAGGGCAGTCAGTCTTCAGGAGCACGTGACTCAGCACTTAGAACTGTCCACTCTGTGCCTGGGCTGGAGGAGGGGTAAGAAGGAGGTATAGGAATGTCTTCCTCCCACTACAATCACTAGAGAGCTTCATGAACTAAGCTCTAGGTCCTGGTCCTAGAACTAAGTACCATGATAGATACTTAAGGAAGAAAGAGTTGGCATTGTTCTGGGAAGAGTTGGGAAGACATGGGACTTGAGCTTGCAAGCAGAAAGGAGAAATCAGGGTATTCCAGACAGCAAGGACTGGCCAAGAACAAGGAAGGAGGGAAAAGTGATGGGTATCGGCCACTGTTAGGGAAGTAGGAGAAAGAGATTGGCAAGTGGACCTGGCTGGGTGAGGGCACAGGGATTTGGGGAGTTGCACTAAGACATTTGGGAGAAACATTCTAGGTTAAGGGCGATAGTGGATGGTGGCCAAATAAAGGCCAGGAGTCCCTGGAGGCAAGGCCAGTGAATTGGAGGTGCTAGGGTGCAGAAGCCTGGCCCGTGTTCAAGGCGGGGGGGGCACTTGGGCTTCTGTTCTGCAGGGAGTTTACCCAGTGCTCCAGATTCCTGTGACAGGAACAGGAAGTTTGGCAGAATAAGGTTTCCAGAACATGTGACAATGAAGTTCAGCTTTCAGCGTACAACCTATAGCAAAGATTTCAGCAGTGCTCAGCAGAGAGTATCTGGGGCATGAGAGAGTAGAACAGAGAAATGAAACAAAACCGTGCCATGGCAGCGGTGAGAACTGAAAGGTGAGATCAGAATCCGCAAACATCCCCTGTCACTAGAAAACCTGAGTCCTAGGGGACTGGGTGGAGGATGCAAATATGACACCTGGGAAGACCATCTTACTGCTGTCATTGAAGATCTGGTTGCCGCATGGTATGTTCAAGATCAGGATTTCCACATTCTCAGTCTGCTTGGTGACCCTGGTACCGAGAGCCTGCAGGCACCCTGGGGCGCCCTAGATGAAGGTGCTTGACATGTGCTCAGCTTGACTGTGAGAAGGGGTTGGAGTATGTGTGAGACTCACTCCTTTCTCCCCACACGAAGCAGAAGCCCAGCGGGCTGAATCTGCCCTGCTTCAGCTGTTTCCTCTAAAATGGTCTCTGCGGTGTGTTTGGCATCCGTTTGTTGATTTATCCCCTTTAAATCTTCTCCCAGGGAAGCAGCTGAGAGGGACTTGGCTTGGCCTGTGTTCCTCACCTCCTGGGATAATATTTTTATTCCTTGATGGAGTGGCTTGGTGCCTCTGAATTCTGACTACTCTGTGTCCCAGCACAGGATGCCCTGGTTGTCTCTTAAAAGCTGGTGGCAAGAAGCGCTTCCGTCACAAGGAAGAGAGAGTGCATTGGCACTGGTATGAGGTTGATGTGCCAAGAGGGAGATAGCTAAAGCTTTTAAGCATAGGCCTCTAAAAAGCTTGTTACAAGTCTGGGTTACACTCCGTGTTGCTTACTTCTCTCTCCATGTATGCACACACTTTTTTCTCTCATTTTTTTTTCTAGAAATCACAGCTCCCACCCTATGGATTAAGCACTTGGTAATCAAAGACTCCAAATTGAATAACACCAATGTAAGAAATTCAGGTAAATAATCTTCCTTCGATTATGTATGTATTCAACTCCTGGTCTCTGGGTGCCCCATCACTGCCCCATGACTACTCCTCATGTAGGTTTGTTTTCTTTTCTGCTTCCTTCCTTCCCTCTTTCTCATCTGTCTTCCCTTTCCCTTCCTCCCCGCTCTCTCATCTTCCTCCTCTTCTCTGACTCCTTTTCTGAGACAAAGTCTCATTATTTAGCTAAAGCCGATATCAAACTAGTGATTTTTCCACCCCAGCCTCCTCCCAGCGCTCAGCTGGGGTTGTGTTACTCTGCCCAGCTTTATATTGTGGTTTGGGACAGCTTGTAACTTCTTCATTTTCTGCAGCTATAAAATAAGGAATCTGATGAGTTCGTCTCTTCCAGCTTTTATTTTTGTCTTTTATCATAGCCAGGGTCAACTTTTATGAGTAGTTGATCTGTTTGGATGACAAATTTTGTCAAGATGTTTTTAGTATTTTGATTGCCACACAGGAGAATTTGAAAGAAGCAGGCTGGGCATACAAAAGTTAGGCTTCAAGCTTCAACAGACTTAATTCTGTTTTGATCTTTTGAGGTCTCAGGAATGGTCAGGGTTTTGGCACTGACTTAGCAGAAAGGTGATGACTTTTGAAGAGCGATCACATTCATAGGATTTACTTGAAACATGATTTTCCACCAACAAAGATCAAACCCAACCAAGTTCACTGGCCATCGGTCAAGACTAAATATTCACCAACAGAAAATGTCCTAGCAGACCAGAGCTGAGGTATTGTCGGGGAGGATCATTCTTTCGCTTAAACCATCGTAATGAGAACTAGCTAGCACTTGGCATAATTTATGTGCTTGTCTGAGTCTAACTCAGCCATATCCTTCCTTTTTTAGTGTCAAGGACTAAGGACAAAGGATTCCTGCGTTTGAAGGGGCAGGCAGTGCTGTCCTTGGCTCCTCTAGTTTACTTCTGTACTAGCTCTGTACTATAGGTGGCAGTATGGAGGCCAGAGTTCAGGGAAGGAGACAAAGGTTTCTCCGTGTGACTGGCTTACTATTTGATGTAAGATGGAGGTATAGGATGGGATGGTGACATAAAAGAGGCCCTGCGAACTGTCTTGGGCAAGATAGAATAGTCAGCAGTTAAAGCACAGGCTTTGGAATTAGCAAAATCTAGGTATAGCACACAGAGAGTGACTCTAGCCAGATAAATTCCCTGGGCCTTAGTTCTTACCTATAGGGTGGGACATGGTCTGTTTCTCAAAAGGCTCACCACGTTAATGTCTGTATGTTTTTTTTGACTGTTGCCTGGCTAGATGATGAATTGTTAGGTGCATGCATTTATTCCTGTTAACATTGATGATGGCAATACCATGAGGCTTTTGGTGGTGCTATGCATGCTATGACCCAGTGGATGTTATGTAGGTATTTCCCCACTGACATATATCTGTATCTCTTGATTTTTGGGATAGCGCCTTGATATATAGTCCAGGGTAGCCTGGAACTCACAGTCTTCTTGCCTCAACTTCCTGAGTGCTAAGATTACAGTGTGTGCCCCCATACTTAGCCAATGACTGTGCTTATTGCGGTTAGACTGGAGGAAGCAAGGGACACATGTCCTTCTGAAGTGTGTTCTCTGAGTGTATTAAAGTGACAGCGTCAAGTTCTGATTGTGACCCTTACTGGTTTATGTAGTTTTCTGTTGTATGAACATAGGGTCATGTTGAGAAATTGTTTCTAGGCAAGTACAACTATCTTCCTCTTGTTGTAGTAGCCTGGCCTCCTTTATTTCCCATAGTTGGTGACTCTATAAGGTTAGTATATAGAACAGGATAGTTGCAGGAGAGTTAGTTGCTCTCTAGAGGAGACGCATCAAGGAAAATGACTAGGCTTTGGTTTCAGTAATTGCTTAACAGATTATAATATTCTCTGTCAGTATCACCTGGCCATACTGATTGATACCTGTCATTCTTATTGATGGATTCAGATATAAAAGACATGGTTCTGCAAGAGTATTTAGCAGATAGATAACAAATGGCCACCTGACTGTTTTTGCAAATAAAGTTTTATTGGGACACAGCTACACTGCTGTTCTTGACCCTTTTCACCCATGAGACCAGGCTTGAATAGCTATCCCCGAGCCTGGCTGGCCTGCAAAGCTTAAGATATTTACTCTATCATCTTCCACAGAGAACATTTTCTGGCCCCTGGTATCCACAGTTGAATATGGAATTTGAATGGGAGGTACATGCCTAGGGTTGTCTTACTCAAGGTTTTTGGCCCCTTCATAGAGCAAGCAGACGTAGTCATAACTCCTGAGGAGTTTCCTGATGCTCCAGGTAAACCTCTACCATCCTAGGAACTCTGGGGCTGCTCACAAGGTGCAGCATCTCACATGGACCATTCTCAAGCTTGACCATCCTGTTCCGGGGTATGCGATCACAGCTCATTGTGAAGGAGGCATCATAAGGTCTGGATTTTCAGGCTGTGGAATAGGGAATCTTTCACACACCAGCTACATACTGGTCGAAGCATGGGCTTTGGAATCAGATGGACGTGTAGATCTGGTTTCCCAGACTGACTTTCCTTGCCTTGGAAAACCAATCAGCTTCTCCAAGTCTTGCTTTCCTTATATATAAAACTAAGTTATTGCCCTTCAGGATTTTGTGAGGCTTTAGTTTTAGACTTGTAATTCTGAGCACATGGGTTTACCATAAGTGATTTAAAAGCAAAACAAAGCGAAGGAAGCTGCTTTGGTGGAGTGTTTTCTTGTCCTGTGCTACTTATCCTCTCCTGTTGGCATATTCAGTTAATGACGCAGGCAGACATCCTTTGATGGACTTGGATGTGGTCCATGGCTTTAGGGGAGGACTGGAGCCTTAGAGTTATGTACCTGAGGCCATTTTTCATTAGAGTTTGATGGAGGATTCTGGATTCAGATGAACTTCAGACCATGCTTGGGGAGGTTGGAGTCAGACTCTGTGAAGTACGCCTGGGTGAGAGCTCATCTTCTCAGCCTTCTCCCAGAAGGGGGGGAAAAAGACGATTCCAGTTTCTTTTACACCCCAAACATCCTTTTTTCACACTCAGACCCTGTGACGCCAGGTTTGTTTTCTGGACTGGGGACTGTTGATGTTGGAAAGGTTCCACTGGGCGCCTGAAAGTTGTGCAATAACATGACACACACGCCTGAAGACATATCCAGTCTTCTCCCCTCCTAGAGGTTCTGGCTCTTTCTGGAAAGCTCTGCTGTGTGTTCATATGACTTCTATGGCCTTTTGAGTCCTTGGCAAGTTTGGCATATCCCAATTTGTCTTTCTGATCCTCTCTTCCTTGACTACCTCCCTCATGCCTCACCTCCCAAGTATCCATGGCTCCAGGAATCCTTTTCGTATCTGGGAGGATGATGTTCCTAGCCAGCTAACACCCCAGATCTTGGGAGCAGCGTTTCCTAAATCAGTGCTGGCCAGAGCTTCTGCTGCTTTTTCAAGGAAATGTGAACTCTTGCTGAGTTTTTTTTTTCATCCAGAGTTTGGTACCATGACATTTCTTAAAATACTCGACATTTAAAATATGTTCAAGTCATTTCTATTTATAGAAGAAGGTAAAGCGATAAGACTAATAACAAGAATTAGCCTTCATCAAACCCTTTTCACCCCCTAGGTCTAAGCTGACTATATGAAGATAATTTATAAGTTTATAAGTCTTTTTTGTCTCTTTGTGATATCTGTCTTTTTGTTTCTGTACGACAAAACACTGTGCTTCCTCTCCTGAGAAAGTACTGTCTCTCAGGAACTGGGGTCATGGATGTGGCCACCATGCTCGCTGTGCGCCATGGCAATGCTCCAGGGCTGCAATGTTTCCTTTTGTCCCGGAAGCCCAGGCTAGTGATCATAGCCTCTGGTTTTGTCTCTGCATCCAGATCTTTTCATTTCCTCGCTTCTTGTCTTTCTTGCAAAACTCTTTCCTGATGTGATCAGGGCACCCAGAACCTGGCCCCAGGAGTTAAATTCTAAAGCCTTTCCTCTCTTGCCTCCACGATCAGCATTTGTGTCTCTATGGATGAAGCAGTTTATGGTCACTCTTTTCCCTGGAGACAGAGCTGCCATTGAGGACCCAAAATGGAAACATGGTTCTTTGACATTTTTCAATAAAACAAGATTCTTATTTTTTCTTGCATGAGAATATCTTTCTGTGTTTGCTCAAGGTGTATTCACATGTCACAGGTAGGCCAGTTGACAGTATTCTTGCCCTTACTCATTTGGGCAACGTTTTTCTTGTAGGCTGGCTTCTGGGCCACCAGCTACAGTTGAGATTGCTTTTCCACCCAGGACATTTCTGCTGGGAGAGATGCTACGACTGGGGTTTGGGGTCATGGAGGCAATGGCACCTCCTGACTGGATCCCCGCCCCCACAAGTCTATACTCTTTGCCCAACTGGAAACCGTGGGCTGATGTAATGACCCGAAGCTGGAAAAATAAACAGCTTGCAAGGAAACCAGTGGTAGCTGTTGTAAGCAAATACCCCACAGCCACCTGGAATCTCACACATGACGTGTTCGGGAGGAAGAATGAGTAATCTACCAGCATTGGCATCGGGGATGGGCCTGGTCTTGTGTGCATTTAAAATATCTATATAAAAACACATCCTGTTACTGGCCTTCTAAGCTGTCTGCCCTTTGAGCTCATGAAGATGCTTTGGTCAATCATGGCCAATAGGGTTGAGATGAGGATTGGGCCAGATGATCTTTCCCAGGGCTTTCCCTTGGCAACAAAGGCTTTGCCCTTTCTCTGCTGTTTTCCTTTGTAGAGAGGAAAGGTGATTATCACTGGGGGCCTGGGAGCCAGGTTTATGGTCCAGTTTGACCTTGCTTTCATATTGGTTTTCTTGGTTACATTACTCTGTCACCCCACTGTCTGTTTCTTATAGTGTTGGAATGGGAAGCGTGTAGTCACAGGATTCAGTCTTTGGGACTCCCCCTACTAGCAAAAGTTTTGTTTCTAGAAGTGAATTTATATGCAATTTGATGTTCGATAACAAAACCATGTCCCAATATTTTCCTTTTGTCCTCAGTTGTTAATAATCTGCAATCAAAGAGCTTGCTTAGGTATTGTAATTGGTTTCCTCCCAGTTTCTGAAAGTTGGTGATGACTTTGGCTTTAGTCTGAGACTCTTCATTATGTGTTTGTGAAATGACTGTGCAGGAAATTGGGCTGTGCAGTTTATCAACACACACATGCAATATTAGTATTTTGGGAGGAGGAAAAATAAAGGTATACTTAATCTTTATAAATTAAAAAAATCTCTCTTTCATCCTCCCCCCTTGTCTGTACTCCTTTCTTCCTCTCTTGCTTCAACTTGAATTTTCTCTAATTTAGTCCTTCTAGCACAGAGCCTGCAGGTCAGGGTCAGTGAAACTACCAAGAAAAACTGGGAAGGGACAGGCTACTACTTCTTGGTACTTGTCACTGCAGAACAGCTGTGAAGGATTTCTTAGTACCTTTGGAGGAAAGGGCATCTCTCCTGGCTTTGTGGATGAGTCCATAGAGGTGGGGTGTGAGTTGGTGACACTTTAGGGGGAAGTTGAGAAAAAAGATGTTTATGTGCTAAATTGGGGCTATCTGTCTCAGAAGAAATAGACTCTACCCATCCCCCCTCCCCAGGAGCTCAGTATCTGTCTGTGTGGGAAGTGGGTGTTTACCACTTCAGACCATGGTGAGCCATGCATGGCCATTTTAGGTTCTTCAGAGAATCTATTTACACAGGCTGGTTGTACTGTTTTCTTGTATCTCCTTACTCATGACTATTCTGCCTAAGAGCCTGTTTATCCCTGGGGGTAGAGCTGCTCCCAGCCAGCCCTGGGGATGTGGGATGTTAGTTCTGCCTGAAGGTGGAACTTTGAGGGCACAGCAAGCTTGCTGTGGTTTGTGGGCCACATACCAGTTTCTCAAGAAGTATGAGGTGTAAAGGACAGGCTGAAGACTCCAAGCATGCTCACCCTTGACTCAACCCTTCAGGGCGTTCAACTTCCGGTGACTTAGGCAGCTAGGTCTGGATTAGCCTCCACAGTATAGGAAGGTGTGCCTGTTCTGACTGAACTGTGTGGGCTATTAGAGGAAGAAGCGCCTGAAAAGCTTCCAGTACCACCACTGACTTTGCAACGAGGAAACAGGAGTCCAGCTAGCCGAGGGCTTGTGCAGGGCTCTCAGCCTGTCAGCTGTGGTGATGCACTAAGGCCTGAGAGGGTGGGAGAGCAACACAATGAACATTTAAGGAAAGGGTGTACCAAAGGCAGGGTCGGAGATGTGCTCCTCTCTAGTAGGAGATGAATGCTTTGTCTGGAATGTTGCTTTGGAGTTCTGGATGTTATTATAAAAAGCAGTCAGATTCTTTAAGATATCTAAATATAGTTAGATAGAGGCATACATTTCCTCTGTGGGTTATGTACCCACTTATTGCATGGACCAGGGCAGACTACTCCCATCACCTGATCCTTGGCCAGCCATTACAGTCCAGTTGAGGAGCCAAGCTGAACACAGGTATAAGAAGATGAGGCGTACTCCAGATGCGATGGAGGACACTGCTGCCTTAGACCAGTTAGTTATAAGAGCACCACCCCTTTCACCTTGCTGTGGCACCAGGTTAAATGTCGTACATACATTTTGTGGTGTTAGGTACCCGAATCTAGGCCTCGATCATGCTGAGTAAGCCCCACACCACTGAGCTACAGCTTGTCTCACGTATTACTACATCGTATCTTCGTAAGCACCTTGTGGGGCACAGGTAGGGGCTACTCTACTTTTACAGGTGAGGAACCTGGGATTTTGAGATTGTCCAAGGTCAAGAGCCACGTGGGGGAAGCCAAAAGGTCTGTCCTCTTGACTGCTGTGCTATACTGCCTCTATTCTGACTGCCGGCGACATCTATGAAGGCTTCCACTGCGTCAGTCCCTAGGGTGAAGTGCACTGGAGTTGGAGCGGTGGACACTTACTGTTGCTTTAGCCACAGGACCCTGGAAGCCCAGGCCTCGATTAACCCTGTCTTTGGCTCCTGGTGCCTTCCATCTGAATGTCCCAAGTTCCTTTTGGCCTTGGGAAACAGCCCTCCAGTTGAGATCATACAGCGTCCCAACTTATCCCTCTGGGGTAGAGCCAAAGGTGATCCTTTCTTAACTAGTTGGCCCATCAGGGGTCCTCCAAGCATCCTCCAAAGTCCCTCCCAACGTAGAAATGAGGGATGATGCTATTTTTTTTCATTCTGTTTTGTGGCACATTATGCAGAAAGGGTTTTTTTTTTTTAAAGATAGGAATGAGGAAATCTATTACAACAGAAAAGGTGACTTTCTTAAGTTTATGCAAATTCAGTTTCTGATACCCCACCTCTATCCATTCTGGTCTGAACAACCAGAGGCTGATTTTATTCTGTTAGTAGGTGACTTTTGCTTTTTCTTTGCCCCAGATGGGCCTGTCTTCTGGGTGTTTGCATTCCTTGGCCGATGGTCAGTCCTGGGAGCAGTGGCTCTGTGGAATCTCCCTCTCTGTGGGGTTCTCAAAACCACATGGATGACTCCAAGTCAAAGGATATGGAGAGCTGGAAATTGGATGTGACCAAGTGGCCCTCACTGACAGAGGTGGTGGAAAACTCATGGTGAAATGGCAGGCCAGCTTGGCAAATGGTGCTTGGAAAAATTATCCTCTGAGGGGCACTTAGCCCCTTCTGTGAAAAAATTGCAAAGTCCCCAGTGAGGCGATAACCTATTCACATAATTGGCTTGAAACCCTAGGTGCCAAACCCCCATGTGGCTGAATAAACAGAAAGAGTGTCTCAGTGATGTTCCATAAATCATTCCTAAATATTATGACTCCAGCAGGGCCCTCCCCGCAGCCCCACACCCACAGTCCCCACCCCAGCCCCTTCAACAGTGAAGTCAGCTCCTTAAAACCCCGGGCCCACCTTTCTGTCCTTCTGCTGTTGCACTCTCCACCAAATCCTCAGGTGGTCCCACTACCAGACACCCACGTGTTGGCAGACCTGGAGAGACCCACGGTGGGAGCCACACCATTCCTTCCGCCCCTGGAATTTCATCTCACTATTTAGAAAGGTTGTTTTAAGTGTACGGTTTGTTATTGTGGGTCATCGGTCAGCATTTCATTCATTTTTGATAAGAGGCGAGATGGGCGGGAGGTATTTGAAGAGGTTTCAGCGTTGTTGTTGTTGTCGACACAAGGCCAGTGTTTTCCTTAATATTCTTGGCCCAGGGAAACGATTCCTTTTGCAATGAAATATAAGCAGGCTCCTCTCATTTCCTCAGGCTGAATCACCCTTTATTGATGTTTATCCCCATAAGAAATTTAGTCTTGATGGTCTGAGGGCTGAGTGTAGCGTTTCCCAGGATGAGTTGGGGTCAGAGATTCTTGTTTCGGCCCCTGCAGTCTCATATAGAACAGGCTGGCATTTATTCTGCTGTGGGTGGGCCCCGTCTCTGCAGCACTGGCTAGAATAAAATTCTTAGACTAAATATCCTTCATGGATTCCTTCTCTGTGAGAGTCTGTGGTTTTCTGAGTGAGGAGCAAACCAGAGTGCTGGGCAGGAAGGATGTAATGGAGACCTGGTCCCGAAGCACTGGTGGGGTCAGAGTACAATGGGTAAGGGGCACAGAAACTCAGCAGGAACCATGCTGTGCCTTAACCTCCTTCCAGGGAAGAGCCCTCAGAGATAGCTTCAGGGATGAATGGAGGAAGACCTTGAATGAGGATCACCCAACTCATCATGGTTAGCTCCTCCTGATTCATTACGTATTCTCAGAATTTTTCTGGCCTTCTCAGGGACTAATGTGATATCAGACTTAGGTACATATATATCCATTTAATAGTCTAGATTCACATATGTCCCCGGCACTTCTTTTAACCTCCTCCTGAGCCCCAGACTTTTTTTTGTCACCCAGAATCTTGCATTGGGTCCTCCTCTCAAGGACATTGTCCTGAGCCTTGCTAGTATCCTGCTGTCTTTCATTGCCTATCTAAAGGAAGAGAAGCAATTCTGTCAGAATGGCCAAAGTAGCTCCTTAAATAACCACTAGGTCTTTATCAGGAGAGACCACATCCTTGGCCAGGGCACCCTCCAGTCTACAGATTTTGTTTGCGATATGAGATAGGATCTATTACATAGCCTAGCCTAGCTTAAAACTTCCCGTCTTTCTGCCTTAGCTACCTGCTCCCTCCACCACTGCTCTGTGGTGGAATTACAGATGCAAACCACATCAGGCTCATGACTCCTCCCTTATTCTCTATGTAGGACATCTTTCCTGAAGTCCTTATGATGCTCCTTTCAGTACATCCGTTTGTATGGGCAGCCTGACCCTGTTGTCTGGCCCAGAACTATTGAGTTGTTGTGAGATGAGCATCCACAGTTGGTTTTGGTTAGAACAGGTTATTCTGCGTAATGTGGGCCAGCCTCACGTGGTCAGTTCCAAGATTTAAGTGAAGAGATTGGGGTTTACTGAAGAAGAAAAAAGGAAGAAGAAGAGGAGAAGCAGGAGAAGGAGGAGGAGGAAGAGGAGGAGGAGGAGGAGGAGGAGGAGGAAGAGGAAGAGGAA
>LOJH01001933.1:0-14465 GCA_001685095.1 Ellobius talpinus
GGGCCGGCGGCCGTACAGTGCCGAGAGGGTGGCGAAGCAGGCTGCAGGATGCTGCGCGCCGCACTGCTTCTGCTGCTCTGGCTGCCCCTGGCGGGGGCAGGGGGCACCGACGAACCCACCCAGGAGTCGGTGCCGTTGGGTGAGCCTCCTCCAGGCTTGGCGCTCTTCCGCTGGCAGTGGCACGAGGTGGAGGCGCCCTACCTGGTGGCCCTGTGGATCCTGGTGGCCAGCCTGGCCAAAATCGGTGAGTGTGTATGTGTGTGTTCGCGCGCCCGCGCCCAGGCCGGCGGCCCGCAGCGGACCCACCTCCAAACCCCTGGGTCTCCAGATCCAGTCCTCCGTCTTGCCCTGTGCGGGGACTTAGGCTGGAATTTAACAAATCTCGGTTCTCACCCAGTTCCTGCGCCTCTTGTGGGTGTCCCTCCTCCCCTTCTAGGTTGGTAGTTCCGAGGATTTGCCTTTTAAAAGGGCTGCCTGTCGCTGCTCTCTTTAGCTCCATCTTTGGACTGTTTCCCCAGTTTCCCCTTCCCCTAGTAGTTAGTCCTCATCAGTAAACGTCAGTAAGGCCTCTCTTCCAGACATTCAGCCTCTCAGAAACCTGTCAGTAATGAGGACTCACGGGGACACTGAAGAGATGATATTCTCCTGGGAGCCCAGGCATTCTGGTTCCGAGAAATTATTCTTCCCTGGCCAAGAGTCTGAGATCTAATATCTCCTGAGATACTAACCCATCACCTTTCCTGCAGCTTATCTCTCTACCCAATTAAAGATGTTGCCACCTTCTTGCGCATAGGTGTGATCCCACCCTCCAATTCACCTTCTTCCCTACACGATTTAAGAAACTTTCGTTTTGGGGGGTCTTTACTGTGTTCTTACTGCCCTGGGCGCTTTCTTGGATTCGACCTCTTTCAGGCCTCACATTGAAGATTGTGCTCACACATTCCCCCATTAGAGACGCTTTTCCTTGCCTCTTCCCCCCTTTTCTGACAGCCAGTATTCCTCCTCCCAACGGAGACCCTCCTCCTTTCTCTCTGTTCAGGCTCTGCTGTGGGGGTGACTTAATTATAGCTGAGCGTTGCTACTCATTCTCCATCTATGCTGGCACAGCTTGTACTCCAGTCTTACCAATGAAGCCTTCATGTAGGAAATCTCAAAGCCTAGAGTTTGCCCCCTTCTCCTCCTGGGATATTGCTAGGGTACAGAGTATAATGGAGCTGGGCTAGAACTCTCCACTCCGCCTTGGCAGCCCGGAATTAATAATGGAAAATGGAACCCTAAATATCTTCAGGGAACCTGATTCTGCCAAAGAACTGACTTTTTGATAGGTCCTGGACTTGCAGGGCTGGGGTTGATACGTGCTGAGGGGAGGAGAAGGGAACCAAGGATGGGGTTGAAGGTAGGAAGAGCTTTGTCTGAACTCACCCAAGAGGCCCAGCATGGCAGAGGAGGAAGAAGCTTCAGGTTGGGTTTGCTGAGAAGCCCATAGATTGTGGAAGAGTTACTGTCTTACTTAAGGTTTACAGCACCAAAGTCACCGATAGCTAGAGCCGTTTCTAGATAGTTATCTAATTGGATAACACTTCCTAGAGAGGAAGAAGAGGTCATCCTCTCCAGCTAAAAAAGATCCTCAGAGGGTAAGGGAAAGATACACAGAGTATTCTGGAACACTTTGCAGTTTCATAGCTAGAATGTAGAACCTCCCTCCTTTCATTCAACACATACTGATGTAGAGTTCACTGTGTACTAGGTAGGCTCAGGCTTTTGGGTGCAGTTCCCAAAGAGCATTGGTTTGGCCCAGGGGCTCAGGTTAATAAGGACCCTTCCTCTAGCAGTGTCTGGGAGAGTGTATGGGGCATGGTCTGAGAGCCCAAGAAAGAACCATTTTAGGGACCAAGGTAGGAGAATCAATAATGTTGGCAATCCTTTTCTTACACCCTCCTCTTTTCCTAGAGACAGATATGTTACTTTTCTCCAGAGTCAAATTAATTACTATTTGTTGGGAGCCTTCTATGTATCTGACACTATACTAGGCATATTTGTGCATTTCATATATTTTATCTTTGTGATGGATATTTTCTTATGCTAAAGAGAAGAAACTGAAGTTTAAGTAAATCAAATAGCTTGCCTGACGGGCTGGAGAGATGGGTCAGTGGCTAGGAGCACCTCTTGTAGTGGACCCAGGTTCAGTTCCCAGCACCCACATGGCAGCTCACATTTTGTCTGTAACTCAGTTTCCCGAGCGTCTGACTCCTGTTTGTGGCCTCTGTGGACTCCTGCTCTTGCATGGTAGACACATACATGTAAAAAAATAAAGAAAATAAATCTTTTAAAAACTTGCCTGAGATCACATCATTAGAAAACAATAATGTCAGAAGACATTTGAGATCTGACTGTTATATACAAAGCTATCTATCTGTCTGTCTATTTATCCAGACAGACTATATAGCCCTAGCTAACTTGGGTGATCTACCCACCTCTGCTTCCTGAGTGCTGGGATTAAAGGCATGTGCCACTGTATCCAGCTACACAAAGCATTTTAAACTGAGCCAATATAATAAAATATGCACCATTAGGTTGGGAGGCCTACAGTGCTTCTAAAAGGAGCTATGTGTGCATGTGTATACATGTGTATGTAGTATAATACTATATTAACATAGACCATGTTATATTAATAGCAAACATTTATTGAGTGCTTACTATAAATCAATATGCTAAGTGCTTGTTTTTAAAAGGGAGGTGAGAAAAAGTCTTGCTACATAGGCCAGGCTAGCCTTGATTTGAAGTCACTATATAAACCAGGTTGAGGGGTTGGAAAGATGGCCCAGCAGTTTAAAAAAAGCATTGGCTGCTTTTGCAGAAGATTCCAGCTTGGTTCCCAGTACACACATGGTAGCTCACAACTTCCTGCAATAACCCTTCTAGGTTATAGACATATTCTAGACACCCTCTACTGGCCTTCTGAGACACCAGGCACATACATGATGCACTTACATACATGCAAACTAATATTCATTCACATAAAAATGAAAATAAATGAATTTATAAAAAAACACCCCAAACCACGTTTGCCTTGAGTCACAGCAGTCCTCATAGCTCAGCCTTCCGAGTACTGGGTTGACAGGTGTAAGCTACTGTACTTGGTTGTCTGCTCCACAGCCAGTTACCGGAATTGCATCTAGAACCTCATAACTGGTAGGCTATGCTTTGCCATCCGGTGTTCTATAACTGAGCTATGTCCTGACTTTATCTTGAGACAAGCTTACTAAATCGATCATTGGTCTGCCCTACCAGGTCCAGCTCTAAATGCTTATAAGTAGGTTGTCTTATTTAATCTTCACAACCAACCTATTCAATCATTAATGTTTTTATTCCCATTTTGTTGGTGAGAAAATTGAGAGTCAAAGAATGAGTAAATGGAGGACCTCGTCTTCAAACCCAAGCAGCTTAATTTTAGAGCCCCTGATTTTTTTCCTCCTGCAATCGTATGCATGATATAGAGAGACTGCTTAGCATTTGCTTCACTTACAGATGATTGCAGAGGATAAAAGAGGTCAGAGAAAAATGTGGTCAGTCCCTGGGGATGGCAGCACAGAGGAGGGGGCATTTTCAGAAAGGTTGGGGATGGGGAGGCAAGCCAGAGCCTTGCAGCTGCAAAGAGTTTATAGCTGTGGAGTTTGAGGAGTCTGGAGAGTCTGTATTTCTTTCTTCTTCCATTGGTCCTAGAGCCAGAGATTCTAATTGATGAGACAGGACTGTAGGCCAGGGTGTGGGTGGCTAGTGCGTGGCTTTCTAACGATTGTCTTCTTGCATTACAGTGTTTCACCTGTCTCGGAAGGTAACATCTCTGGTTCCTGAGAGCTGCCTGCTGATTTTGCTGGGCCTGGTGCTGGGAGGCATTGTCTTAGCTGTGGCCAAGAAGGCTGAGTACCAGCTGGAGCCAGGCACCTTCTTCCTTTTCCTGCTCCCTCCTATTGTGTTAGACTCAGGCTATTTCATGCCGAGCCGCCTGTTTTTTGACAACTTGGGTGCCATCCTCACCTATGCTGTGGTGGGCACACTCTGGAATGCCTTTACAACAGGTGTTGCCCTTTGGGGCCTGCAGCAGGCTGGACTTGTAGGTGAGTAATCCTAGGACCTGGGCTGTTAAAAAAAAAAAGCCTTGCTAGCTCCCTTCTCCAGCTCTGAAGGTCAGATGCTGGCGAGTCCCCTGGGTTATAGGTCCATCCGTCCACCTCGAGTGCACGGCAGCGCTCCAGATAGTCTCCAGTCCTAATTTTGGTCTCTGCCAGTTGGATCTGTGCCTGTGCAGCATGACAGCTGAGCAGGGGCCTGCTTCCCAGCTGTGTGTGGGCTGCTGCAGCACAGGAGCCGGCAGGAGCACTCCCTTACCTCCTGCCCTCTGTCACCACACTGACACTTGCCAGCCCTGCTTCCTTGAGCTACAGCTCCTCATTCCTACAAGGATTTACAATCCTGGACACGCCCAAGCTATGCCAGGTGGTTTCTAGTTTTTATTTTTAATAAATAAACATTTTACATCCACAAAATGCTAACTGCTGTACTAGGCAGTCTTTCCTGTTGTCTCTTCCTAAAGACTCTGGTGAGGTAAAACTTACCTCACTTTTTAAAAAAGATGTATTTATTTTATTTGAATTGGTTTTTGCCTGCATATCTATGTGTGTATGAGGGTGTCGGATCCCCTGGAACTGGAGTTACAGACAGTTGGGAACTCCATGTGGGTGCTAGGAAATAAACCAGGGTCCCCTGGAAGGGCAGCCAGTGCTCCTCACCACTAAGCCATCTCTCCAGCCCCTAATTGACCTCATCTAATGGAAGGGCCAGTAGAGCTCCTAGGGTTCATTTGGAACCAGGACCTGTACTTAGCCTCCATTTTATTGAGGCTCTGCATTTAGGCCCTCTCCCAACCTCTTCTTCATTTCCTGGCTCAAGAAATCCACCCAATCCTGATACTGAACATTCAGACTTCTTGTAAGGCGAAAAGGAGAAGCTTGCCGTTCCCAGCTAGGGACTCCAGTCTTGTTTTCTTAATAAAAAGTGAAACTGGGGCAGGAAGGAAAGGGAGAACCTCAGATTCTAATCATAGTAATAATTCTAATAATAGATGGTACCGGCTCCTTATCATCTATTAGGTACTTGCTAAATAAAGGATATTTTGAGGTTGATATTATTTCCATTTTGGGTATTGGGACACTGAGGCTCACAGGGTTATTTGACATATTCAGGCCCCACCTATGGCACTCTCCATACTATGTTCAGACCTTCCTTTCCTGCTGAGAATTGTGTAGACGCTGCAGCTGTTTGGCTGAGAACCACAGGTGTGGGAGAAACCGTTTCCTGTTCTCCTGGGTAATAAAGCCGAAGCCAATCGGCAGCCAATTCTGCTTGCTGGCAACTACTTTTACTGTTGCTGCGGTTTTTATTACCAGCACCACCTGAGTGGTTTTGCAGCCATCTTGTGAGTTAGGCAGACGAGGAGGCATGGCTAAGAGAGATCATGTCATGGCGGCAAGAGCCTGCATCCCAACAGCTGGTGATTGATTGCAAAGCCAGGTCTTAGGCATAGGCAGCTCAAACCTCCAGGCTACAGCCAGCAGTCTCCTCCCTTTCCAAATCCCCTTTGGGTTTATTTCTCCCCAGCAGGAAGCTTGTGGGCTGGTCACAAAGAGCCCTGTTGGAGGCAGAGCCATCTTCACCAGTCAGTGCTGTCTTCTGTCTCTCCCTGATAGCCCCCAGGGTCCAGGCTGGCCTGCTGGACTTCTTGCTGTTTGGAAGCCTCATTTCGGCAGTGGACCCTGTGGCTGTGCTGGCTGTCTTTGAGGAGGTGCATGTCAACGAGACTCTCTTTATCATCGTCTTTGGCGAGTCCCTGCTCAATGATGCAGTCACCGTGGTAAGGATGTATAGCAGACTGCCAACCCCTGACCCTAGACTGTCCTGCTCTGCCAGTTGGGTATCTGACCCACCTTAGATCTTCCCCTGTGGCCCCCCTGGGGAGGAGATAGGGTCTGAGCTATCTTCTTTTCCAGCCCACTTGCCCTCTGCGGCCTCCTCCTATAGCCTGACTCTCCTCTTGTCACTCAGGTGCTGTACAAGGTCTGCAACTCCTTTGTGGAGATGGGCTCTGCCAACGTGCAGGCCATTGACTACCTAAAGGGAGTCGGTCAGTATTTCCCCGAACCTGGCCAGCAATCAATGTCTGCCTTTCCTGGGATGTTGTCCCAGCATCGGGACAGAGGAGGCTATTCTGATTGCCTCATTTCTTGCTCTCCTCTAGAGAGGAATGGGGTCTGGGAGGAGCTTGCCCTGGGATCCTAGTCTGGGATCCTGAGCCCCAGGGAGTGTGGTGGATGTCTGCCTCTACTTCTTACTAGGCAGTATTCCTATCAGCCCAGCTTGGGGAGGGTCTGGGTCAGGGGTCATGCTGACAGCCCACTCCTCCCCCAGCCTCCCTGTTTGTGGTCAGTCTGGGCGGGGCAGCCGTGGGCTTAGTCTTTGCCTTCCTCCTGGCCCTGACCACACGCTTCACCAAGCGGGTCCGCATCATCGAGCCGTTGCTGGTCTTCCTCCTCGCCTACGCAGCCTACCTCACTGCTGAAATGGCCTCCTTGTCTGCCATTCTTGCGTGAGTTCTGGGGGTACCACAGGCAGGCAACTGGGAAAGGGCCCTGGAAATAGCATATTTTACGTGGTCAGAAGCAAGATCTTAAGAAATCTGTAGCCCTTGTGATAGTGGACAAGCCCTCCTCAGAGGAGTCTAAAACTCAGGTCGTCTTCTTGAAGAACTGTCTGGGCACCTGAAGGATCATGCTTCCTCTACCTGAAGTGCAGGCTAAGCTGACAGTATATTTCAAGACCTGAAACCCCTGGTTGCTATGGGTATAACACCCTAAAGGACGCCTCAGAGGGCTTGCTACTCGGAGCAAGAGGCACTAAGTGGGGAGCCTGGAGCTCTGTATCCATCCCAGGACTGTCACTAACTAACCATCTTCATGCGTCCCTGAGCTTTGGCTTGGACAATCTGACACACTGTGATGGGCAGCACCCTGGCCTGTAGCATGTGTGAGCCTGAGAGGGGCAGCCTTCGGGACCCTTCCTCACTTGCAGTTTTGTTTCTCTCCCAGGGTGACCATGTGTGGCCTGGGATGTAAGAAATATGTGGAAGCCAACATCTCCCATAAGTCACGCACAGCTGTCAAATACACCATGAAAACCCTTGCTAGCTGTGCTGAAACAGTCATCTTCATGCTACTTGGCATCTCAGCCGTGGACTCTTCCAAATGGGCCTGGGACTCTGGGCTGGTGCTGGGCACCCTCTTCTTCATCCTGTTCTTCCGAGCCCTCGGTATTGCTGATACCCTCTGATTCCCTGCTCTTTCCCCTGTCCCTTTCTTTCTCCTCTCACCCCACTACTCATCCCTCAGTCTAAGTCCACATCCTTGTTAATTCCTAAGCTCTCCTCAGTGCTCGCCTGTCCCAACCCCTGCCAGACCTTAGCCCAGATGCTTGGTGCCATCCATTCCCAGTGTCCTCCACTGCCAACTCCTTACTCCTGCTGGCCTCCCTCCTGCTGTAGGCGTAGTCCTGCAGACATGGGTACTGAATCAGTTCCGGCTGGTCCCTCTGGACAAGATTGACCAGGTGGTGATGTCCTATGGGGGCCTTCGGGGGGCTGTGGCCTTTGCTCTCGTCATCCTACTGGACAGGACCAAGGTCCCTGCCAAGGACTACTTTGTGGCTACCACCATTGTGGTGGTTTTCTTCACGGTCATCGTGCAGGTGGGAGTGCCCAGGAGGCTAGGTGGGGAGAGGTGTCTTGAAACACTTTGGGCCAGGGGCTTTCCTTTCCATGGCGGGGAGGCAGGGACCTGACTTCTCAGACCTTGAGTGGAATCGGGGAGATGCGGAGCTGAGACCTAATTATAGGGAGAAAAGCTGCAGGGAACTGAGTAGGGCAGGGCTCACCTCCTGCTTGTTTGTAGGGTTTAACCATCAAGCCACTGGTCAAGTGGCTGAGGGTGAAGAGGAGTGATCATCACAAACCCACCTTGAACCAGGAGCTACATGAGCACGTGGGTACCAGAACCCCATCCCTCTACCTGTCCCTCTCTCGCTTCTCCTATGTTGGCAGAGTCCTGATCCAGTCCCCCTGCCCACCCCCATTCTAGACTTTTGACCACATTCTGGCTGCAGTGGAGGACGTTGTGGGGCACCATGGCTACCACTACTGGAGGGACAGGTGAGGGAGCTGCCCCGAGGCTCCTTCAGCAGCAGTAGGCCCTACCAGCCAGGGCAGCATGGGGGATATGCCACCCTTCTGAGAAGGGACACAGCCAGGTTCAGGCTGGGTGACCTTGCCTGAAGCCCTTCAGTGGCACCCCAGTGTTCTTAGGATAAGACAGAGTTCCCCAGGGTGGCCTGCCAGACCCTCATGGTCCAGCACTTGCCACATTCCTGCCCCGTTATGCGCTGTTCTGTTTTTGATGGTCTGCCTGATAATTACACAGGCTCTACTTAGAGCCTCAGAGCCCACCATGTGGTCCAAGCCTGGCCACGGAGACCATTGTATGTGTTCTGTCTCCTAGAACACTGCTCCACCTTCCTCTTGCTTAGATTTGAACCTTCAGATCTAACCACAGACCTTAGTTAGAGACCTCTGGTCCCCCTGGCAAGGACAAATCCCCATTATCCTTGGTAGTTTTTGTCATGGTTATAATTTTTACAGCTATTTGAAATAACTAATATCAGACTCTCTCCTAAAATTGTAAAGGCTCTAAGAGCTTTGGGATTCTCCTTGGCTGAGACTCGTACCAAGAAAGCCAGGCCAGCGCTGGCAGTGTCCCTGCCCTGTCTGAGGAAGGGCCAGCCAGCCTCACCTGGAGAATGATACTCAGGGCTGGGCCTGGCATCCTCTGTAGGTGGGAACAATTTGACAAGAAGTATCTGAGTCAGCTGTTGATGCGGCGGTCAGCCTATCGTATCAGAGACCAGATCTGGGATGTGTACTACAGACTCAACATCCGAGATGCCATCAGTTTTGTGGACCAGGTGGGCCAGCAGTTACCAGGTAGGCCGGCGAGGATAGACAGATGGTCAAGCAGAGCAGGGCGGTCAGGGATGACAGGCAGGCAGGCAGGCTTGTTAGCAGGGGCCAGAGAGTTGACATTCCCAGCTGGCTTCAGGGTGCTGTGAGGTCCCAGCTGCTGGAGCCAGCCTGGTGTTGACAAGAGTCTGGCAGGCAGTAGAGAGAGGTGGGGAAAGCTGGACTCTAGAGTCAACACACAGTTAAACTGTTACTGCGTAGAGGCCAATGCTTAGATAAGTACTTACATTGCCTGAGCTTCGGTTTCCTCAGTGAAAAGAAAGCCACGAGAATAGGACTACCTAGGTTGGTTTAAGAATTTCAGTATGTGCAGTGGTTCAGTATGTGGTAAAACAAAGAACAAAATAATGTCTGGGGGTGTAGCTCGGTGGTTCAGCACTTCCATAGCGTTTGAGAACCTGAGTAACCCCCAGCTCAAACCAAAATAGTGTTCAAAATAATTGTTCACACGCTGTTCTCTTTATTACCCTCTGTATGGCCACCTTCATCTGATCCTTGTCTGACCTCTGTCTTGACTCCCACAGGGAGGCCACGTCTTGTCCTCCACAGGTCTCGGTCTACCCTCTATGCCTAGCAGAAATTCTGTGGCAGAGACCTCTGTCACCAACCTGTTGTGAGTCCATGAGGGCCCTTCCCCTTCCTCGGGCACCTTTGCCTCTGCCCCTCCCTGCCCCTGTGCTGCCCACCCCTCAGCACACATGTCCCTGCCTGCTGCAGGAGGGAGAGTGGCAGCGGGGCGTGCCTGGATCTGCAGGTGATTGACACGGTCCGCAGTGGCCGAGACCGGGAGGATGCCGTGATGCACCATCTGCTCTGCGGAGGCCTCTACAAACCGCGACGCAGGGTGAGAGCTTGCTGGACGGGCCAGGCCCGAGTGTGCTGGGGAGTGGGTGCAGAGGCCCTTACCGGACACTGAAGAGGCACTTGGTACCGGCTTGTGCCCAGTTGAAGGCTGCGGATTTCGTTCTTTACTCTTGTTGTTGATGGGGGGGGCATGCTGCACTGTCCGTCAGATTAGAAGGCATGAATTGAGAGCTGAACTACTTGGGACTTTAGCAGGAAGCACTTTGGATAAGAAGCTGGGTGTGAAGAAGGAGAGGAACACAAAGGACGTGGACATTGTCCCCGAAGGGAGAGGAAGAGATAGAGGGGACGGAGCCATGAGAAGCAGGTCAGGATGGAAGCAGGGCCCTGAGAAGGACTCTGGAACCAGTTTAACAGGGGAGAGGTGGATTAGCCCTGGGCAAACTAGGTAGCTTTGAAGCTGTGGGTCTGGAAGGGCCCGTTCCCACCCAGGAGGGGATCTTCTGTAACCCCACAAGGGGGCAGCAGGCCATTATCCTGGGCCTTTTGAAATGCGAATCTATTCAGACGGTACTACAGCAAAGCTTTGAGAACACTGAGATGAAATGGGCTTATTACTCTACATGCAGCTCTCTATGACTTCCAGTTCTGCAGAACACGATTCAAAGGCTCTCAGGCGGCTTTCCTGACACAGGCACTCTTGCTCCAGTGCCCTCATCTGCCCCCGCTGTGTCTCTCTCTGGGCAGGAGAAGCCCCTCCTCCCCACCCCAGGGAGGAGTTGCTAGGTGGATGTCTAGGGCAAGTTACAGGGGCTTGCTAAATTTCCTCGTTCTAGTCTTGCTATTAATGCTGCCCAGGATCCCTGGTTTGGCTCACCAACTTAGGGCTTCATACTATCTCCCCACTCTGCCAAACCCTCATGTCTTCCTCAGTTCATGACTGTCAAACCCACCTCATCCAACTCTTGTTTTCCGTTTAGTGTTTTTCTTTTGCAAAATTGCAGTGGAGAGAATGCAATGCCTCTCACTTATCTCTTACCCAACTCTAATAATTATCTGTGCACGATTAAGCCTTTATGGTCTGTAACCCACCCCACCTGGCCCATACTTTATCTTACAGCAGACTCCAGGCATCATGTCACCTCATTTGTAAACACCTCAGTATATGACAAGAGCTCTTTGTTTACTTTATTCTGTTTTTAAGTTTTGGCTTCTTTGAGACATAGTCTTGCTAGTTGCCCTAGGACTGGCTTCAAACTGGGAATCTTGCCTCAGCCCCAAGTACTCTGATTACAAGTGTGAACCACCACCCCAACTGGCAAGAACTTTAAAAAATAAGGTTAGGCTAAGGAGATAGGACAGTGGTAGACCATTTACTTAGCATCCGGGAAGCCCCAGGTTTGATTCCCCAGCATTGCAAAAATCAAATCAAATCAAATCATAGTACTGTTATTATAATATAATAATTCCTTCCAAATGTCCAATAAGTTTTTGATAAATACCCGTTTTTTCCTAGCTGTTTTACATAACTCAAGATCCAAAATAAATTCACAAATTATATCTGGGAAATATGACCTCTGTTAAGAAAAACTGTAATAGACCGGGCAGTAGTGGCACACACCTTTAATCTCAGCACTTGGAAGGCAGAGGCAGGAGGATCTCTGTGAGTTAGAGGCCAGCCTGGGTTACAGAGCAGGTTCCAGGACAGGCTCCAAAGCTACACATAGAAACCCTTTTTTGAAAAGTGCCCCCCCCAAAAAAGAAAAGAAAAACTATAATAGTCTCTGAAACTAGATGATTTATTTTGGAGAATTTACCATCTTTCTTGATTTTGCTTACTATGTCCCAGAGTTATTTAGTACGTTACTCCATTTCTTATATCTTCTGGTTATTGAATCTGGAAGCTGATCAGATTCAGGGCTTCCGGCTATGCTCTATACTTATCATTGGGTTATGTCATGTTGGGGTGTGTGTATGTGCATGTGTCTCACCAGTGGGTTTGATTCAGTTTTTGTATAGTCAATTTAAAAAGAGCTAGTGTAAGTTTGTGCTTATTTGCTAAATGTTGTCTTATTTGATTTGGCCATCATTCATCGTTTGGATCCCACGTCTACCACCAAATGTCTCTTTCTCAGATCCATATCATCCGAAAGCTTGCTAAGCCTGTTAATTTTATATCCATCTAAATCACCATAAATATTGAACATGATATAGCTGAGGACAGAGCCCTGTGGCGTGCTACTAAAGACTTTCCTCCAGACTGACATGGATGGAGCATTTTGGGGTATGGTTATTGGTTATTCAACTAGTTCTAAATCCACTTAGTTGCACTATGACATAGTCCCTGATTCCTTATGTTCTCTCCAGAAATAGCATTAAAGATAGTATATAGTTAATTAAGATTATAGCTTAAGAGAGATATAGGGCCTGGAGAGAAAGATTTGGAAGCATGCACAACAAAGATCTCCTCATTTAGCCGTCCTGGAATTCCCCGAGAAGCTTGATGGAGTATTCTTGGCTTCACCTCCTAGAGATTTAGATCCTGTAGTGTGGAGTGGGACTAAGAATCTGTGTTTTTAATAAGCCCCCTGGTGATTCAAATGCAGCTGGTCTGCTGCCTGCCGTTTTGAAGCTGCAGCTCATGTCACTGGGTTAGTTGAAGTGGAGAGAATGTGTAAGTTCTCTGGGGAGGGTGTTTAGAGAAAGAGAGCAGAGCCAAGAATAATACCAAGGAATGTACATGGGAGAAAGGAACGGGAGCCCGCAAAGGAGAGAAAGGAACCCTTGGAGAAGGAATAGCAGATAGTGTTTCTGCCTGGGTAGAAGAAGAGCTAGCCACCATACAGAGGTCAGGCTGGTACCTGGGCAGAGGTTTCAGAACTGGTGACCAGGGAGAAGGTAGCACTGCGACCTTATGGAACTGGAATAGCACTTTTGGTATTTAAGGAAACACTAGACAGGAAGGAAAGTGTCCCAATAAATTTATAAGCACTTGGCCTCAAAAGGCAGAGAGCAGAGGCAATGAAAGAACTTTAAAAACAAACAAAAACAAGGGCAGGAGCTTGCCTGAAAGCAGAGGTCAAGTGGCTACTGGTAAGAAACGTAAAGATGCAGGAGAAATAGGAGGGAGCTGAGAACTGAGGGAGGCAGGAAGCTGAGCAAAACCGAGACAGGGGCCACTTTGCCCCAGAGGTGGGGTGGCATTTCCAAGTACTTAGGTAAAGAAGAAAGGCAGATGGGAGACTTCAAGGAGCTCTCAGAAGTGGTTCAGAGAAACAGAAATTATGAGGAATAAGAAAGGAACCAAGCCAGGCAGTGGTGGCGCATGTCTTTAATCCCAGCACTCAGGAGGCAGAGGCAGGCGGATCTCTGTGACTCCTGGGACAGCTTGGTTTACAGAGTGAGTTCCAGGACAGTCAGGGCTTCACAGTGAAGTCCAGTCTTGGTGAGAAAAACAAAAAAAGAAAAGAACCAGATAGAATGTGAGGCACAGTGAAGTGACCAGGAGAGGCTCTCGACAGTCCTTTGGTGATCATCTCTCACTAGGGAGGAAAAGGTTGCCTAGCTCCTTGCCCCAGAAATTGGCAGGCTGGGTGAGGGTGAGGGGACTCAGTCTTTAAGAGAAAGAGTAAAGAGAAACAGAGAAAGGGTTGGCCCTAAATTATGCATAGTTGCTGGGACCAAGAGTAGGTAGTTAGTTAGGAAAGTCCAGGTAGTTAGGACAGGTAGTTAGGAAAGTCCAAAGCATAGGGCTGGTGTGGCAGTTGTAGAAATGGCTAGAAGGAAAACAGCTGGCAGGAGGATTCCGTGCAGCTCCCTGGGGCTACGTGGACTGGATGTGTGAGCCACAGAGCCAGAGCGATAAATGGACTTGCAAAGGTTGTGGCTCTGCTGTTTTATAGCAGCCCCGAGGGAACAAAGTACAGGACCTCTGCCTCTTATCTCCTCAGATTAGAGAGGGCGGAGGGAAGGGCAGCAGAGGATAAGGAAAGCTGGGTTTGGAGGAATAACTTGTGGGGGGGAAAGGGAAGTTTTTCCTTGGCGAACTGCCTACAGAGTCTCAGTCTGGGGTTGTGGCCTGGGGTTCCTGTGGGAGGCCAAGGCACCCAGCCTCATGGCAGGGTGGGCTGTCATTGCCAGTACAAAGCTAGCTGCGGCCGCCACTTCATCTCCGAGGATGCGCAGGAGCGACAAGACAAGGAGGTCTTCCAGCAGAACATGAAGCGACGGCTCGAGTCATTCAAGTCTACCAAGCATAACATCTGTCTCACCAAGAGCAAACCTCGACCCCGCAAGACTGGCCACAAGAAGGCACGTCTTTTCTCAGGGGCACCTCCCATGGGCCTGTAGGCGGATAGCAAATAATTCTGAGTCCTCACATACTGGAACTCACTCAGCCCAATGACATATTTTGTTTAGTCACCTTCAGGGGTTTGATGACTGTAGTAGTTGGAGTTTTCTTTTAGGCCTGTCTGAGGCCTTTGAACCGGGTGTGTGTGTGTGTGTGTGTGTGTGTGTGTGTGTGTGTGTGTGTGTGTGT
>LOJH01001933.1:26958-45581 GCA_001685095.1 Ellobius talpinus
CACACACCCCCATAGCAGCTGTCTTTGTTTTTCTACTTGGGTCCATCCAGATTGAAGTGTGGCTAGAGGAGGTGGGCTGGCCAGGACTGGAGGAACCAGGGGAGCCATTGCTGGGCATGTTGCTCCAGGCCCAAGGCCCTTTTCAAGAGCTCGACCAGATTGCCCAGGTCAGTTTGGTTACTGTTCATTCTGCAGGGACTGGGACACTTGCCAGGGGCTAGGATGGTGGCGTGAGTGAAGGCAACCAACTCTTTTCCTCTTGGAGGTTACCATTCAACAGAGATCAGTTGTCATCAGAGGTTCATGGTTAATAGTCTGAAGAGAAGCAGCATGGGAGAATAATTTGGAATCAGTTGGGAAAAAAAAGAGTTAGGGATGGAGTGACAATCAAGGCTGGGTAATAGCATCTTCAAACGTCCTGTGTCTGAAGGCCAGGTGTGGTGACTGCATAGAGAGGCACTATCTCAAAAAGAAAAAGTCTTGTGGCAGGAGAGTGGGATGAGGGGAAGCGAAGTGCGTCTGGAAGACAGATACCAGTAAAAACCTTAAGAAGTTCTATAATCAGATCCGTGTTCTAGGACGATGACCTTGGTTTCTGGGAACATGGATGTAGGAAATCCAGTTTAGCGGTAACTGCAGTAGTCACGGTGGGACACACATTTGTCTCTGGGTGTCTCTGGGGGATTGGTTCCAGGACATGCCTTGAATACCTAGATGTGTGGATGCTCATGTTAACAGCATTTGCAGATAGCCAATAGATATCCTTTCATACTTTTTAATAATCTCTTTATTAGCATAGCATAGTGTGGATGCTGTGTAAACAGTTGTTAGATTGTATATTCAGAGAATAATGGTAATGAGTCTTAATGTGTTCACAGGTACAATTTTCTCTCAAATACTTTTAATACAAAGTTACTTAAATCCGTGAATGTAGAACCCACACATGGATCTGAGAATGCGGAGGGTCAACTGTAACATTTTATCTGACTAGACTGGCAGTTATGTTGGCTTTGGAAAGTCTGTAGGACTTGATACTACAGGCATGTGAGAGGGTGAGAGGGCCCAGGGGATAAGGGCATTTGGTGGAAGGCTTTCATGTACCCAGTCTTAGCCATGATTTTGAAATGGCTTTCAGGGAATGTGGAAGGACTCTGGGTTTTGGCGTGGAGCCTTACCGAGAGGGTCACCTGTTGGTTATGGGTGTGGATGTTATTTGGGGTTTGGTCACATGAGATTGTTCAGAAGGAGCCAAGTGCGGGAGAGCAGGAAGAACCATAGAGAGAGCATCCAGAAAAGAGAGGGCTAAGTACTGCTGAGGTGCAGACTCAGAAGGCCTGAGGTGGGGGAGGGTGGAATGGGCAGAGGGGGGATCAAAGTCTGGGCTGGATCCCCAGCTGAGCCCATCTGTCTCTCCAGGAACAGGTCAAGCAAGGGGAGAAGTTACTGCAGCCACTGGCTGACTGCGAAGCTGCTGAACTGGGACCCCTTGGAAAGCGCTTTCTGACCCTGAGATCCCAGCTGACAGAATTTTCCAGAGCTTTGACCCAGAGGCGCCAGCGATTGGCAGATGCCAAGAAGCTGTTTCAGTTCTTCAAGCAGGTGGCCTAGGGGGTCCTATCTCTGGCTTTGTGGAGGTTGCCCAAGCTCTGCCAGAGTCTGAGTGCATCCTATTTGGCTTTCAATCTTATCCCAAAATTCAGCTTCTGGATTGTAGCCTAGGACCCACCTTCCTGATCCAGCCAGTGGGTGGGACAGGGAGCACAGCAGAAGTTACTGCATAGGTGCTGGGGTCTTACTTTCTTGTCTCTGTGACCTTGGTGTTGCAGGCCACAACATGGATTGAGGAGGTGCAGCAGGTACTGACAGAGCTGGAGCAGGAGCACCCAGAGGTTGTGCTGCAGCGGCTGCAGCTGCACTGGACCAGACATCCTGACTTGCCCCCTGCCCACTTCCGGAAAATGTGGGCTCTTGCCACAGGCCTAGGCTCAGAAGGCATCCGCCAGGAGTGTCGCTGGGCCTGGGCACAGTGTCAGGACACCTGGCTGGCTCTGGATCAGAAGCTTGAGGCAGCACTAAAGCCACCATCAGTAAACAGCACAGCTACCTTGTGTGCCAGGCGGGCCCCTGCTATACCCACCATTCCCCCACTGAGAAAGGCTTACAGCTTTGATCGGAATCTGGGGCAGCATCTTGGTGACGCTGTCCATTATGGCCACTATGCAACAATTGTTTCTGACTCCCACAGACCTGAGGCTGGAGGTGGTGTCCAGCCCAGGCCATCCCCTCCTGTGCCTCTGTCAAGCAGTTCTGACTTCAGGAACCCCAACAGGTATAGGTGGAGGGCAGGGTAGGGAGGTCAGTGGAGAGTGTTGGGTCCTGACTCCACCTACCTCATAGGCTGCAGCTAGTATTGGCAGAGATGGTGGCCACAGAACGTGAGTATGTCCGGGCCCTCGACTATACCATGCAGAACTACTTCCCTGAGCTAGATCGACCTGATGTACCCCAGGGCCTCCGTGGCCAGCATGCATACCTCTTTGGCAACCTTGAGAAGCTTCGGGATTTCCACTATCATTTTTTTCTGCGTGAGCTAGAGGCTTGCACCCGGCACCCACCCCGAGTAGCTTATGCCTTCCTGCGCCATGTAAGTTCCATAGGTCATAGAAGCCCTAGAGTACTTCTGGACACATACTTAATGCCAAGTTCTGTGCAGAGAGTGCTGTGGCTCACTGGGTACTGTGGGGGAAATCAAACTGCTACCAGGGTACAGCTCTGAGTGAGACTCACAAAAATCTTTGCCTCTTAGGGTATTTTTAGTTCATCAGGAGAGATGTACAGATAAAGCCATTCTGGATTATACTTAGGATGGGAATAAGCAGAAAAATAGCCTATGAATTACATTTGGGCAGCGTTTCCAATTTAAAAGAGAGGATGTTTGAGTAGAGGCCAGAGGAGGAGCAGAGAGTGAGTTCTACCCCCAGAAGAGGTCTAGTGGACATCATGAGCTTGGCTGAGTATAGTGAACACCAAAGTGATGGTCTCAGAACCTTGGGCGGGGCAGAGCTGAATGTGGGGGCTTTCTGTGTAGCGTGGACAGCCTGCATAGCAGGTTCTTGCTAGATTAAACTCATTCAAGGTGGGATCTGCAGGGGTAGGGAGGAGCTCCTTGCTTTGGAGCCACTTACTGGCACATCTTTGACCTTTTGAGCTAAGAAAGTGGTATGACTGAGATGGAGGATTTCTTTTGGGAACCAGTCCTCTGGTGCCTGGGCTGAGCCATGTGTCCTTGTAGAGGGTGCAGTTTGGGATGTATGCACTCTACAGCAAGAATAAACCTCGTTCTGATGCCCTGATGAGCAGCTATGGTCACACCTTCTTCAAGGTAGGAGCCTAAGGTGAGGAAGAACGGGATGGTGGCATACTCCAAAACCCTTTGTGATCTCCCACTTATGTGGCAGGAAAAGCAGCAAGCACTGGGAGACCACCTGGATTTGGCTTCCTACCTATTAAAACCCATCCAGCGCATGAGCAAATATGCCTTACTACTGCAGGAGCTAGCAAGGGCCTGTGGGGGCCCTGCACAAGAGCTGGGTGCCCTTCAGGCAGCCCAGAGCCTTGTGCACTTCCAACTGAGACATGGCAATGACCTGCTAGCCATGGATGCCATCCAAGGCTGTGATGTGAGTCATCCTAGGCCATCTGGGGAAGCACCCTGGGTGTAGAAGGGGGTTGGAATGATTGGACATCTACTGGACATCAACTTTGCAGGTTAACCTCAAGGAACAGGGGCAGTTGGTGCGACAGGATGAGTTCACAGTGCGGGCTGGGCGTCATAAGGCCTGTCGTCGTGTTTTTCTCTTTGAGGAGCTGCTGCTCTTCAGCAAGCCTCGTCGTGGGCCTGCAGGTGTTGACATATTTACCTACAAGCGTTCCTTCAAAGTAAGTCCACATGATCCTGAGCTCTGCCTCCAGCCCCCCATCTGTTCCTCACTAAGCCCCTTTCCCCTGGCCATGTAGATGGCAGACCTTGGCCTCACTGAATGCTGTGGGGAAAGCAAGCTGCGCTTTGAGATCTGGTTCCGTCGTCACAAGGCCAGGGACCTGTTTGTGCTGCAGGCCTCCGACGTGGCCACCAAACAAGCCTGGACAGCTGATATCTCCCGCCTGCTCTGGAGGCAAGCCGTCCGCAGCAAGGGTGAGTCCTTGTACAAGCCCAAAGGGTATATGTCCTTCCAGGAGACTGAGAAAGGTTTAGGGTCCTTACACACTCTCTGGGAAGAGGGTGAGGCCCCTAGAGTGCATCCTGCCAGACACAGGATGTCTAGGGACTTGGAAAAGCTTGGGAGGAGGGTGAGGTGCAGCAGCAGACAGTACAGGGGAAAGAACATGAAGTTTTCTCTGAGTATCAGAGGTCTTTTGCCCTGAAAGGAACATTATTATAACTTTCCCACGGGTGCTTAGGAGCAGAAAGTCTGGCACCAGAAAGGATCATGGTATGGGATGGCTAATTTCTGGGCTATGGGTCTATATTAGATACGGCTTAGGGGGCCTCAGTTATGCCTTTATTCTCCACTCAGAGGTGCGCATGGCTGAGATGGCATCCATGGGTATGGGGAACAAGGCCTTCTGGGACATTGCTCCCAGTGAGGAAGCTATCAGTGATCGCAACATCGACTATGTCCTAAAGAGACGAGGTAGTGGATATCCTACAGGGGGTGGGAGTGAGGAGGCATATGGCCTTTTCCCACTCCTGGACTGTGCTTCCCTGGCTACCTCAGGCCAGACTGGGCTCTGATCTGCCCCTCTTTCCTATACAGGTGTTCGCTCTAGGGCCTCCATTGCCGTGGCTCCATTTGAGTATGACAACCCCTATCTGGGTGCCTTGGGCTCCCTTCCTGGAGACCGTGCCTCTTGTTCTGTTGTGGGGTCTCTCAATCTGCACCTGTACAGAGATCCCGCTCTTCTGGGTGTTCACTGGTGCCTGTATCCACCCAACTTCCCAGAGGAAGCAGCGCTGGAAGCTGAGGCAGAGTTGGGCAGCTACCCCTCTCTAAGTATGTGTGGGCTCTGACAGTCAGAGGTAGGAGGCGTGGCTTGCGTCTAGACCTCTTCTGCTGACAGCCCGATCCTTTTCCCTAGCTCCTGAGGACTCAGAAGTCTCATCCCAGTGCCCATCAGCTAGTGGCTCTAGTGGTTCTGACTGCAGCTGTGTGTCAGGGCAGACCCTGACCAGAGGCCTTGAGGACTTGTCCTGTGTGAGTGCCATCTCTTGCCTTATGCTCACCCACCCCTCCCTAACTTACCCTGGGCTATAGCTGCCTTTTCTTTAGGGAGCTGGAAATGGGTGGGTCAGAGCCATTCCCCAGACGACCCCATCTCCACTCCTAGAACCAGAGAAGCAAAGCATTCATGCTTGACTTGGCGCCATAGGTTTGAGTCCGGCTTGAAGATGAACAGTAGATACAACAGCCAGCCAGTAACTCCAAGGAATACCACACCTCTGAATCTACTATAACCAGTGCGTGGCCGGCTCCTGGGCCATCCCCATTGCAACCCCTCATACCTAATAGGAATAGCCTTCTTGGTTATCCTTTCTGATGTCGGTAGCCACCAACTGACTGGCCTAAGGCCTTTCCAAGGGCATCTGGCTACAAAGCCTAAATGAGCACCTTGATCCCAGGCTCCTGGGATCCTTCTATTCCCTCCAGCTACCACCCCAGTTGTAAGTTAAGGATAGGACAGGACAGAAGCTGAGTATTTCCAGACTCTAGGCTGGTAGAGTACTATGGAGCTCTCAGTTATGAGGACCCAAGTGGCTTCCCAGCAGCTGCTCCTTAACCTTTGAACTCAATGCTGATCTCTCCAAACACAGGGACCAGCCTGCCCCATATAGGCCCCTTATTCTTGAATTCGTTGGCTCTCTATCTCCAGCCTCTTATTTTTTGGTCATCTTGACTTGATGCTCTCTGAACAGCTTTCAGTTAGACTTATCTACTGATTTCGCTGGTCATTGACTCTCAGTCTTCTCAGAGAAGGAGTCTAGGCATTTGTATTGTAATTTACTCTTTATTTGTTTATAATAAAACATAGAGTGATTTGTATCATTGGCTGGGCATGTGCATTCTGGCATTTCCACAGTTACAATGAGCCTTGGGCAAGTGGTGGTCTGTGGGACCAACATCTCTGGTACTCTAGCCCTCTTGTAAATACTTGCCTAGGACTGAGTACGAGACAGACCTAGACAGTCCCCTCTGGATAAGCAGGTCCACGCAACGGCCATACTTTCTGGCGAAAGGCAGTGTGAGCTGCAAGGAAAGGCCTATCTTATCCCTGGTTTCTAGGCCAGTCAGCTAGTCTAGCTCTGGGGGCTCCCTCATCTGGGTAGGGGAAACAAAGAGAAAACCTCATTACAGGGTTCTTTTGGTACTCTGGGACTCAGTTCTGCCCTAACACTCTCACAGGGTTCTGGCTATCAGAGAGCTGACCACAATGACAGTAAAAAACTGTGCTTTCTGACGCTTGTGTCCACTTTCTAGCCATAGCTGCTGACTTTACCTTTATAAAGAACACACAAGCTAGAGAACTGCCAGTAATTGGGCAGTCATGTGTTTGAGGTGAACATCATTATCGTTATGTACTTGATTATAAAAAGCCAGGTTACTGAGAAATTTGCTAAATCTTTGGCACATATAACGCTGAAATTCTACAGAATCAGAAAAGAAAACAAATTAAAATCTTGTTTGGTCTACAAAATGAGTTCAAGGTCCAAATAGGCAGCATCGCTAAACTATGTCTCAGACTTTAAAAAAGGAGGCTGCTGGCGTATGTACTTGCCTCGGTTGCAATGTACTTGCCTGGGTTGCATGATGCCAAGGGTTCAATGCCCTGTGCAGCAAAAACAAAATAAATAGGGGGAAGGATTCTGCAGCCTTGACCATTCTTTTGCCCTTTTTTTCTTTTTTTAAAAAATGTTTTTCAGTCAAGCATAGTAGTATAGGCCTTTAATCCCAGCACTGGGAGGAAGAGGCAGTGTGAGTTTGAGGTCAGTGTAACCTATGTAGTGAGTTTTAGGACAGCCAGGGATAGATAGGGAGACCCTATCCCAGCCCCTCAAAACCCCAAAATGTTTTTAGAAAATGCTTTAGGGGCTGGGAAGATTGTTCTGTGGTTAAGAACACTTGTTGCTCTAGCAGAGAACTGGGGTTTGGTTCCCAGCATCCACATGGTGGCTAACAATTTTAACTCCAGTTTCCAAGGGTCTGACACCTTCTTCTGGCCTCTGAAGGTACTGCATGCACACAGTACACAAACATTCAAGCAGGCAAAATACCCATACACATAAAATAAAAATCCTAAAAAAAATGTAGAGGAGCTTAAGTATGAAAAAATATGGTGGTATCATAGCTAAGTAGGTACTAGCTATTACTGGCCCTAAAGGCCTACCTCTGTGTCCACATGCTTGAGTTAATATGTGCTTCCCAAGTATGGCCAGGGTTGTTAGTGGTGAAGGCATAGTTGGTGTCATTAAAGGAAAACCATAAAAACAGGGTTTTTTGCTTTTTGACTAGTCTTGATTGGTTAATTTTAGCCATCTACCTCTATGGGTCCAGAGACTACTGACTTAGCTGGCCAGCTCTCTAGATGACAGTACTAGCCTGGCAGCAACAGTATCCATATAAGGCATTTATAGAGTTGCCATTCCCTATACAGGGCAGATAGGCCTTACCTCTACCCAGCTGTACAGACGTTCCTGAGTGTGCCGGTCATCCTTGAAGCCAGTGATGGACAGCAAATCCACCACAAACTGCTTGGGGCTGATGTTCAGCGTCTACCAAGAGAGCCTACAGTCAGGCAGGGCAATGGACAGCTCCCTTCTGCATTTCTATGCCTGCCTCTCCAGATATTCTTCTTTCCCTGCCTTCTCCCGTCCTCTTGTCTTATACTACTTATTGCAAGGGCAAGGAGATACATGGGGAAGAAACAGGATACCCCAAGGCCTGTCATACATACCCATAGCCTGTAGGTCAGGGACACCACCTTGGCTGTGATAGCTTTGGGGTCCTTTTGCCTGATGGAATCCAGGATGATGTCAGTCAGGAAGCAGTGACATTTCTGTGCATAAAACATTTCTTCCCAGGACAAAGAGAAACTCAGGAAAGTCACTTCTGTGAAGGAGAAAGAGTAGATATGGCTAAAGCTGCTCATAGTCGAGGCCTTAGAGACAGCCACAGGGCAGGGAGAAGGGCAGAGCTCTCAAGGGACATTTGCTCTTGGGTGTGGGCTCTACATCTTCACAAGCAAAGTACAGGGCCAGGCATAGCTCCAAAGCCTCACCTAGAGGTTGGGGGCTGGCTGTGAGTGATGTATACTTGATGTTATCCATCTGGGTGGTATAGATGATGCTGTTTTCAAAGAACATGCAGAAACCATCACTACCCACCACAGGGGGGTGAGTGACTTTGAGGATGGCTCCCCGGTTGTCTCTCCCATTAACAGTAGGCAGAGGCTGCTCAGGGGCAGGGTTTTCTGTGAAAACAATAGAGGGGTTCTTCTTAGGCTTGGGAGCCTAGGCTTGGAATGCAGGCAGAGAGGAGTCTTCTCCTGGGGACAGATCGGAACACTCATTCACTCAAAACTTCAGAAGTCTCTGCTTTTTGGAAGTGGTACCCTGGCCTCACCTCTTCATTATCCTGGCATTGTTGCAAACCCAATCCTAAGTTTCAGAACTCTAAGAAACTAGTATCCTCATGGGAGACCTGCCTTTTACTCATGGGAGACCTGCTTTTTCCTAAACAGAAACCAAGTAGCAGTGGGGGATAGAGAGGGTGGGACTGGAAGGAGAGGAGGGAGGGGAAACAGCAGCCAGGATGTAAAATAAATTTTTTTTTAAAGAGACTAGTATCGCCAGGTGGCACACGCCTTTAATCCCAGCACTTGGGAGGCAGAGACAGGTGGATCTCTGTGAGTTCTAGGCCAGCCTGGTCTACAGAGGGAGTTCCAGGATAGGCTCCAAAGCTACAGAGAAACCCTTTCTTGAAAAACCAAAGGGTAGGTGATAAGAGTACCAGAGTACTATAGGAGGGAGTTCTGTAGCTAGAGGGGATAATCTAACATGGCCCTTCTCAGCAAACTTCCCAGGATTTTCTCTCCACCGCTGGCCACAAACTGTCTTAAGCTCAGTCCCCTTAGGCCGTCCTGGATGGGCCTTAGCATCTCACATGCCATGTGTGCTTTTCCCAGAGGTCTAGTTTCTTTTGTTCACGCACTCCAATAAGGACCCTTCCTCTTGCCACAGCCAACCTAGATACCAGGCTCTTGGCACCTCTGTCTTCCTGCCTTGCTCCACTGCTCAGCCTCCTTTGCCCAGTCTGGAATGCATCCATGCTGCTGATACTGTCTTATAATCACACTTCCTCTGTCCCTGAGCAAGCTCCAGAAACATACACCTGATCATATGCTCCCTTTAAAAACATCCTTCAGGGGCTGTCCATCCCTCTTAAAGTCAGGACAGAGCCCCACATTCTGAACTTGGCCCACAAGACCTAGCCTGATGACTCCTGTCGTTTCTATGGCCTGTGCACTGGAAACCAGGCTTCCAGCCAGAGAAGTAAGTGCCCTGTGCTTCCACAGACACCCTAAATGTTCTCGCCCTGCTGACTCCCCAGTGCTCCCATTTCCTGGGTTCTCCTTCCACAAAATACTCATCACTTCATCTTATGTGGCCACTCATTTCTGTATGTGCTGCCTGGACTAGGAGGTTCTGGTCCCTGCTCTGTCACTAACTCTCTGTAGTCTTAGCCAGGAATCTAGTATTGGTTGGAAATGAGACTTGGGTCAAGGATGGGGCAAGACTCACCTTTCTCCTTGGGCCTTTGTTTGCCCCAGTCCTTTAGGGCAACAGCTCTCTTTGTGGGGAAGTATGGCTTAAAAGTTGGCTCTGGACCCTTGTCTTTCACTCCAGCTCTGGCTCCAGGCCCAATCTGGGGACCAGTGTCCTTCTCTGAGTTTATGGAATGAGTTTTCCAGGCAGCTGAGGTACCAGGTTGGGAAGCAGCCTCACTTCCTGAGGGGACATGCAGGGTAGCATCCTCCAAAGTGCTGTTCCGGGAGGCTGCCACTGGCTGGAATTCCCACTGTTTACAGTTGACCATGTCCCATTCCCTTACCAAAGAGATGAGCTTTTGCATGGGGGTGACAGGAGGGTCTTTGGCATCAGATTTCTGTGTGAGGTTTATAGTGGTACACTTCTTCTTGGGAGGGCTCTCAGAGTGACCTCCCCAGTGTCTGGGGTTGGCACATAAGCCAGAACAGTGTGAGTATGTGCTGGGATTGCCCCCCCTCTTGGCATTTCTGCATAGGGAGACCTGGATAGTACGGGTATACTGTTCAGCCTTTTCCGTCTGGCTGGACCTGGTCAGGTTTTCTTTGGCCTTGTTCCATGGAGTCCTGTCACCACAATCTTGGAAGTCCACAGGCATGCAGGTTGTGGTCTGGGGAGGGAGAGGCACAGTAGCTGTGGGCCTGTTCTTCATTATCAAAGTCTCCCCAAGACCTAATAAGATGGGCTTTAAGACAGCCTTTTTATCCAGAACAATCTTATCCCCTGAGATGGATTGCCATTCAAGTTTACTCAGTCTGAGAGGGAGTGGTACCAGCCCAGGCAACTTTTATGTTCTAAAAGGAAAGATTATCATCCCAGGGCACAAGTGGCTAGCATACCTCTGTGCTTCCTCAAGGCTCAGAAATCAGTTTTTGTACCAGTAACTCATGTGGGACCTCTTATACTATACCAGCCACTCAGTAGCTGGGCCTGTCCCTTGAGCCCTTTGGTGGTGATAATTGAGAACAACACCAACCAAAGAAAGCTGAGACTTACTTCCTTGGCATCTCTACTGAACTCTGCCATTGACCCTGTTCCTTCTGTCACCACATGCAGTTTCCTAATAGGAAAAGCTTCTTCATTTTCAGATTCTTTTTCCTGAGTCCATGACCTACAGAGACCAAGAGGGATTGGGATTGGTTAGTGAGGGGAAGCTTCCATCAGCCCAATAGCTAATTGGTTAGGCCTGTCCATTGAGCAGGAATTAGTAATTATAGTCAGTGGCAAAAAGGGGGCCTTTAAAGAGTTTTGCGTAGGACACTGGCTAATTCTGAGCCCATTTCACCAACCTCCTCCCCCAGCTATGAGGAGAGGAAGTCTCACTGGCAAGTGAGGACAATTCTAAGAGGAGTTTGTCAAGGTCCAGGTCCTAAATGTGGGATCTAGAGAGCACTTTGCTTACTTGTATGCCTCACATTGTGCAAGGGCTTCTGAGAGTGCTGGAATATGATATTCCTCCACCTCCTGGCAGAAGAGAGGCCATTCCCTGCAAATGACAAGGAGATGGTAGACTGGGGGAAAGAGGAGACATGAACCCTAAAGAAGATGCCTTGAACAGTAATGTCCATGTTGAAAATAATAGAACCTCTTCCCAAAAGGCTACAGCTGAGAGCTGTCTTAGCTGCAGAGTCAACCTTCATAATCTGATTTCCTGGGTTTACTTACTTAAATTCTGATGGTAAAAACAGTTTTCCAAGTCTCAGGAAGTTGAGAATGTGTCGGAATATTTGGCCATCACCGTGGATGAGCAAGGTCTGTCCATAGGTGATCCAGTATACTCTCTGAGTGTTGGATAGCAGTTCTGGATACTAGAAGAGGGTTAGACATCAGAACCAGTCCAAAAGTCTCACATTTTAGTAAGGAGTAGGTTTTTGGATTTCCATCTCTCTGTATATTGGCCGTAGAGATAAAAAGTGGAGAGAATCTAAGGAAATTGCCTCCTCTTCAACTGGTAAAGCCCCTACCTACTCCTGGGCTTTGGAACTCAACCCTACCTCCTTCTTGGTACAGGCCCCTGAGAACCAGCCTCTTCTCTACCCACATCCTGAAGCCTTTTAAACATGCTGCTCATCACACCCACAGAATCAGGGCATTCTTGGCAAGGGAGGTGGGGAAAGGTTCTTTGGCTAAGCAGTACCGGAAGCTGTGTGAAGATCGTGTTACAAGTCCCAAAGATGTTCAAAAGGGGAAGTCAAAGTGGGAGAACAGCTGGGTCTAACAGTACCTTCATCAGGGTCTGCAGGGTGGTTGCATACCAATGACTTCCAACATAGAGCTTGATGATCTGTTGGGGTGAATATATAGTGATGCCTGCTGTCCACTCCTTATCTATGGAAGTCAGTGAAAGGGAACATATCATATGACAAGAAGGAGAAATAGCAGAGCACTTTGGTCAATAGTGTTTGCCTGGAAAGACTCCATACTCTCAAGCCTCATATTGTCCTGCCTATCTGAGAAACAAACCTTCTCTGCTGCTCACACGCTTCCATGAGAGTGAGAATGACTTAGAATGACAGCTCTGAGAGTTGGCTGCTATCTTGGGTGCATTCTAATTCCAAAGGCCCTGTTCCTTCTTCCTTTGCAAGCTAGGATGCTGCTCCTGTCCATCTGCACTGCCAACTCCCCGTTCTGTGGCTGGTCATGTCCTAGGTGTGCAACTTTTCACGCATCCACTCAGGATGGACTAGGAGTCCCTCTTTTCATACAGAATTAGACTGTAAATTCCATAAGAGAAGAACTGAACCCAAGTTATATAGTGGTGCTCAGTAAATGCTGAGTGTTGCTGAGTGATAGAAATACAGCTTAAACTTTACAGAAAAAAATGTGTTAATAAGAGTTTATTAACCAGCTGGGCATAGTGGCACACACTAATTACAGCACTTGGGAGATAGAGGCAGGTGGGTCTGCGAGTTTGAAGCTAGCCTGGTCTACACAGTAGGTGTCAGGACAGCCAGGGCTACATAGAGAGTCTCAAAAAAAAAGAGTTTGTTAACTAAAACAACATTGCATTTGGACAACTTAGACCCATGTTTGATCACTGTGCAATTTTAATTTGACAAATTCATCCTTGTGTCTGCTCCATTCTAAATGGACTCATGGGCTATTTCTTTCTGCCTGGCTGTGAGAAACAATGGCAGCTTGTGTTAGCTCCAGGGATGAGGAGAGCTGTGCATTTGGGGATCTGTGAAGCCCCAGACGAGGCATCCCTGTCTAATTTTGAGATATGGTGTGGAACTGGAGGTGAGGAGAGGGCACACAACATCATAAAATGAAAGTTCGGCCTACCTTTCTCTCCCATTTACACTGCTTTGCTCTGGCTCTCCTCTCCCTTCCTCTCTAGCCTCTAGACCTCTCTTGATGCAATTTCAAACCCAGAAGCTTTACTGTGTTTGAGCACAATAAAGTAAAAATTTACTGAGCACATCCATGGGAGGCAAAGTCCTCGGCTCCAGATGAGTCTTCAGAGCCACTTTCATTGGCTCATAGGTGATGTCCCTCTTGTCCAGGAAGGCACAAAGCTCATACACCTCAGAGATGGTCTCAGTCAGGGGCAGCCGGCAAGTGCCCAGCCAGTTCCTACCCAAAGAAAAGCCTACTGTGAAGCCCTATAGTTAGTATACCATAAAGGAGTCTGGCCTGTAAGCCTACCATGATCAAGGTGTCTTGTCACGAAACTTCCAAGTGTGGCACCAAAAGGATCATTTCCTTGATTTAGCTTGGTGATTCTTGAAAGAGAATGAGCCTAGACACAAGCACACCCCTTCAGACCTATCGGCAAGGCCAACCCAAACTGTTAATTTCATGCCTTAGGGTCTGGGCTAGGCCAAAACCCAGCCACCTAGGGCTGGAGACCTCTGGTCCATGGTATGGCTCCTACTATGAGAGATTACTAACATCCTTTGTACCTAGAGAGAGACTAAGGTCTGAACACCAGTCCTATAGTCCAACCCTTTTTCAAAAGCACTTGCATTTGCCTTCTGTGACATTGTAAGTGGACATGTCAGGAGAGATGGGCCTAAAGGTTCTAAAATGACACAATTAGGACAGGTAACCCTTTCCCCAAGAACTGGGAAACCCACTACTGTCTTCAGTTTTGGTACTAATGAGTTTTGTAGCATTCGCAGAGTTGTGCTTTTTAACCTTCTATAGAAATGTAAAGTAATCCGTGCCCTGGCACTAACGAGCATTCTGAGCTCATTTCTCAAGGAACCATGTCCTCTGGAAAGCCTGCCCTGCTTTGTTTCTCAAGTGATCACCCTAGGCTCCAGCCTCCTAAGGCTGGACAGAGCCTTTGCTTGCAAAGAGGTTTGCTCTGGGTATCCAGGACTCCGAATGTATGACTGTGGCCTGGTAACCTCAGAGTAAGCATTGGGAAATGACTGACAGAAAACAGAAAATGGAACACCTAGAACCTTTGAATCCTGGAGAACTTTGTAAATTATCTCAGCCTGTTCCTCAGAGGCCCAAACCTGGTGGTGATGGTGACAGAAGAGAGAAAATAGTGAGGTATCCCAATGACACTTTCCTCTTAGCTCATGGGAAAGGCTTAGAGTTATTTCCCAAGATAAGGACATCCCAAGATGTCCCAAGATGGGCAGAGCCCAGTCGATGGACAAAATGTTTCCATGAGAGAGACTGGGACTTACTTGACATGCTGGAAGAGGACCCCATTCCCTGTGATGTACAGTCTGCTTCCATCCAGTGTGCTCTCAATGCGAAGCTGTCCCAGTGCAGAGTCTGGATACTTGACCAGAAGGCCCAGTGCCATCATGTACAGTGGTTTCACAGACTCCAGACTAGCTGTATGTGCCCCCTTCCCGGGGCTTGGAGGAGGACAGGAGGCCCGGGAACAGCCGCCTGTGTTAGGGAGAGAGGGATGACTCCTAGACCTTTGATCAATACCCAAACTGAACTCTGGGTCCTCCTGCTACCCCAGGTAGGGCTTAAGTGCTGAGATGGAAGTTGTCTGTTTATACAGTCCAAATCTGGATCACTTTAACATTAGTAGAAGTTGGTGTATACTTATTAAGTTTAGAAGTCAAAACTCTTGAGAGGTGGCACAGTAGGAACACTGAGCCAGCTGAGAAGCTTCTAGTAGTTTTCAATTTTTTTCTTTTTGAAACTGGATCACTGCCAGGTGGTGGTGCCACACACCTTTAATCCCAGCACTCGGGAGGCAGAAGCAGGTAGATCTCTGTGAGCTCGAGGCCAGCCTGGTCTACAAAGCTAGTTCCAGGACAGGCTCCAAAGCTACAGNAAAAAAAGGAAAAAAAGAAACTGGATCACTATATACACCAGGCTGTCCTCAAATGTGTGATCCTCTTGCCTGCCTCCCAAGTGCTGGGATTACAGGTGTGCACAGCCACGTTCCTCCTGTTGGAGGATTTTCATGTCTTATCTTCAGTCCTCAGAGCAGCCCTATCAGAACTCTACAGATGAACAAATTATCCGCAGCCCTGCCTGACATTGTGGGTTAGGGCAGATTACCAGTGACTTCAAGTTACACAGGGCTGGGGTCTGAGCTGTGCCCTTCCAAGGCTATGAAAGAGCCTTGGTTGTGCTGCTTTATAAAAAGTTAATACCTCATGTGTTTGAGGAAAGCCTGTCTGTAAATATACTGCCATCTTTTCATTGCCTACAAGGAGCAATGACCTGTGCCACTCTCCCCACATCCTAACACCCATGCTTTCTGAGAACCAGAAGCTGCTGGGGCAGGAGCTGAACTGACATCCCTCTTAGTAAACTAGGAGGTCTTGGAACAGGTTCCTGAGACTGGCTGAAGAATGCCACTCCTTCCATACAGAGAGCACATTCCATTAGCCTGGGGAGAGGCTGAGCCTCATTCCATGGGACAAGCACACAACCAGGCCACACTTCACATGTGTAAGATAGTTCTCTACTTTTGTTGTTGTTTTGGGAGCTCTGTCATTTGAAAAGATCCTACACGTTCTCAAAAGGCCAGCTGCCCCCCTCACCTCCCACGTGTCTGTGTCTGCCCACACCCATGCAGCTAGCTTCCTGAAGCACACATGGTAGTTTCCATGGATGTGCAGTAGCTGGTGAATGAGCGGATGAAAGGCAAATCAAAACTGTGAAGAGGAGCAGCTGGAATGAGGCAAAGCCAGCAGCACAAAGGCCTGACCTGGACAAGGGTCAGGGACTGTTAGGAACAAGCAGAAACAGGCGGAGAAGTCAAAGAATGTGAAACGAGGCGGTGAAGGGGAAGGGGAATTGGGCTTGGGTAACTGAAGAACTGGTGGAAAACATGCCCAATCCTTTCTTCTTTAGCTGTTCCTGGAGGAGGAAAGATGGGAGCTGCAGGTAGAAGCCCAGGATTTCCACAGAGGAACAGACAGCACCTGCTTAGGAAGCTTGTCCTCAGGTTCAGCCTGCTTCTCAGGACGTTGCAGCTTGGTTTCCCACCCAAGGTTGGGCTCCTCCTGCTCCAGTCTAAGCAGGGCCTCTCTTTGGCCCTAGCTTTGGTTGCAATGCTGAGTAGAGAGGGCATACAGGGTTTTAAGCCAAATTTCTTTTCTTAGATTCTAAGTCAGTCTCACAACGCCTGTTTCTCATTACCACCCAAGTCCAAAGTGGCTGTAAGGGGAGATGTTTGTCCTTGGCTTCTATAGCTCAAGCCCAGACTGTTCTAGAATATCAAGAGGAGGTCAAAGATCCTGGGCAACATACCCATACTCATCCGGTACAGCCGTACAGCTTCAGTAAGCTCAGGGATTTCCAGGATTTCTACTTCTGCTTCTAACACATCCATGTTGGAGAAGTTATCTGGTAGTAGGATCTTGTGTGAGCGGAGAAAGTTCACTTGAAAAGCAAAGAGAAACAACATGAGTTAACAAAGCATATTCATGACTAATCTTTCCATGTCCTGGCAGATTTTTAGTGCTTCGTCTTATGTTAGGCTCTCCTCCTTTGGAAACAATTGCTAAACATACCTGATTAGGTTTGCTCTGAGGCAGTGGTTTTCAAAGACCCCAGATTACTTTGTTTTCCTGTGTCTGAATCCATGGGTGTGACTTCCCCTGGCCTGGCCTGGCCCTCCCAGGCCCTCTTTGTGAATACAAAGGCCCTGAGACTTGCCCTGAGAGTCTTAACCCAAGAGCAGGTCATTCCAAAAGAGGGAGTAGTCTTGTTAGAGAGGAGAGGCCAGACCTGGCCAAGGCTGGGCTGCCAGGTGTCCCTGCTGGATTGCAGTATGGGAGGGCAGAGAACCAACACTAAGTCCCTGTGTGAACAACTCAGAGATTCAGAAGTGCAGCACAAACAACTTCCTAGGTGACTTTGAATCTGGTTAGCTGGGCCTCAGGCATTTGGGCCCCTGACATAACTTGGTGTTTTTTGTTCTATCCATTTAGGTGCTTGTCTACTGCTCGGGTTATCTAGATAGTGGAGTGGCTGTTCAGTTCACAGGCCCGCAAAGATGGTCCTGGGGCAGTGTGGGAAGGGAGGTTCCCTTCTGAGCAGGATGAGAGCTCTCATCCCTCCTTAGCTCAAGCTGCCCATTCTATATGATTCTGGAGAAACTATCATCATTTACCCCCTTTCTTTGCACTTAAAGTGTAATAGAAGGGAGGGTAGGTAAGATCTTTGAAACAACCTTATTTCCTTGTTGTATGGTGAGAGCAGTTGAGGCCTAGAGCCTAGCTAGAGACATAAGCGAAGTATAAGCCACCAGAGTTCAGCTCAGTCCTTTGTCTTTACCATCAACTCCTGTGGTCATTAACACTACTTTAGGGAGTTCCAGTGCCCCTTTATAGCTAGGGTATCACAAAAGAAATAGGAGCTAAAATAGCTCTGAACTGGACTGGGCATGGTGGCACTCAGGAGGCAGAGGCAGGCAGATCTCTGCGAGTTCGAGGCCAGCCTGGTCTACAGAGTGAGTTCCAGGACAGCCAGGGTTATATATAGAGAGACTGTTTCAAAAATGAAACAAAACAAAAGCTCTGAGCTACGGGAGAGCTTAACGATGGACTCTGCTTGCCTCTTGGAAGATTATGTGTTTCTACAACCTCCACTCAGAGAGGGTCCTCAGGCCCTAGCAGCAAATGGCCCTTGTTAGGTGTGAGTAGGGGTTTGGAAAGGGTAGACGGCTGCCCCTAGGCAGAGCAATCACCAATGAAGCGGAACTCGCTGCACTCGCACTCGATCAGGGCCACGGTTTCGGCCAGCCACAGCAGGTTGTCTTCAGTCACTAGGCTTGGATACTTGGCTACCAGGTCGAGGGGCAAGAAGCAGTAGTGCACTTCCTCTTCTGTGTCTAACAGTGGAGTGTCCATGAGTCCCAAAGGTGCCTTATCGTGAAGACCTGGAAGAGAATGAACAGAAGTGTCACCACCTCCCTGAGGCCAGTGCTCCCACTGACCCAGGGGTCCCAGAGGAAGATGGGGACCACCAGAAGACAGTCTCTGCCATATGCTTCTTTCCCCCTTTTCTCTTTCCAGATGTAGACTTCAGGTTAAGAAGGAGTATTCTGGGAGCTAGGCATGAGAAATCTGTTTTTGCATCATTGTTTTTTCTGCAGAGAGTAAACAGATATTGAATGATACGACATTTTGGCTTATGTACCCAAAGTCACTAAATTCAGTTATCCATGTCTCTTCTTTAAGATTTATTTTTATTGGAGCTGGAGAGATGGCTCAGAGGTTAACAGCACTGGTTGTTCTTCCAGAGGTCTTGAGTTCAATTCCCAGCAGCCACATGGTGGCTCACAGCCATCTGTAATGAGATC
>LOJH01001933.1:54947-68375 GCA_001685095.1 Ellobius talpinus
ATGGAGGCTGAACACTGTGTACATAATAAATAAATAAATCTTTAAAAAAATATACAAACAGACAAGCATGGTTCTATTCCAATGAAACTTTAGCAATGAGCACTGAAATTTGATTTTCAAATTTGAAATTTGAAATTTCAGTCATGAAAATTAAAAAAACATGTTTAGCTCATGGGTTACACACACACACACACAGAGACAGGAGTGGATGGGATTTGGTCCATGACTTATATAGTTTATAGACTCTGATATATTGTCAAGCCAGCAGCCACTGATTTTTTCCTTACAACTTTATTTTCAAGATTTCTTTACTTATTTTTTATTTGCACATGTGTTCCTGTATGGATTTATGTGCATCATGTGCATGCAGGACTCAGTAGAGGCCAGAACAAAGTGTCAGATCCCCAGGCACTGGAGTTACAGGTGGTTGTGCGCAAGTATGTGGGTGCTGGGAACTGAACCTGGGTCATCTGTAAGAGCTTAGCGAGCACTTGTAAGCACCGAGTAAGCACTACTATCCATTTCTCTGACCCCAACAACTTTATTTTATATACTAAAGACTCACATTTGGGAAAACTGGAGATCAAATCCAGGGTCTTGTGCGGTTCTAGGCAAGCATTCTAATACTAAGCTACAGCCCCAGCCTTTTCCCCAGTTCCTCTACAGTCTTCCTGGATTATTCAATTTGATTTTGAACTTGAGACCATCCTGTTCAGATCTCCAGATAGCTGGGGTTAAAGACCTGTACCACCTGGCCCAGATAAAGCATGCCAGTTTAAAGGGTACAAACATTTCACTGGGGTTTGGTATATTTGTATAGCTGTTCAACCATTACCACTATCTATTTTGGTGCCCCAGAAAGAAACGTTGCACTCTGAATTGCCATTGTCTGTTTTTTATCCAACCTATCCTTCCTATGCCACAATCCAGTCCTGAGTAGTCACTAAATCTAATTTTTTCTCTATAAATTTCTCTTATTCTATCTCTCACTCTCACTTTTCCTTTATTTCTAGATGAAAAAGTGTTTATTTTGATTCACAGTACCAAGTTACAGTGCATCATTGTGGGGAAGTCACAGTGCCAAGAGCTCAAAACAGCTGGGTACATTGCACCCATAGTCAAAAGGCAAAGAAGACTGAATTAATGTGTGCATTCTTCTTTTTTAGTCTCTTGAGATCTCATTTTGTGGCCAAGACTAGCCTTGAACTCACAATTCTTCTGTCTTAGCATCCAAGTTCTGGGATTATAGGCACAAGCTACCACATCCAGAAATGGCATAAAAACAATAATAAAATAGACTCATTCTACCTATAATTACGTAGGTAGAATCAGGACTGCGGATATGGCTCAGTGATACAGTGCTTACCTAACATCCAAAAAATCTGTGTTTAATGTCAAGTACTGAAAATGGAGGGGGGCAAGCCTATACATACATATATACACACACACACATATCTAAAATCTTTACAATCTGTGCCTTTTTCCATTTACTCTCTCCCCCCCCACCTCCTTATATTATATGGCTTCCTACTCCATTTCTTTTATCTCCATAATCTGGCATGTGGTTGGCTGTCCAAATACATTAAGTATTCTGATTAGAATCAGAGACTTCAAGCATACCTTTTAGAGGGGAGAGGTGCAGATCAGGTATATAGAAGGGCAGGGAAACAGAGCAGGACTCAGATAAGGGGTAGGTATGTAGGGAATGATGGACAGAGATCAGAGCATCAGTGTGAGCTCAGGCACCTGTCTTCCAGAAGCTTTAGATCTCACCCTGCTTGTTGGCTCATTCTGCGACACTACTTTGCTTCTCTCTTTTGTCCTTTTAAAGTATTTGTTTATTTATTGAGGTAGGTTCTTGCTAGTAGCCAAGGTTAGCCTTGAACTTATGATCCTTCCATCTCAGCCTCCCAAGTACCATGCCAGCTTTCCACATTGCCTTTCAACAAAGCCTAGCATGTTACAGACTATCTTTAGCAAAAATGCTACCTTTTGAATGAATAAGACATTCAGTTAGCAGGAGCCAAGTTTTATTTTATTGTTAGGTACTAATTTTGAAGAACTCTGTAGTAAGGAGCACTAATAATTTGGAACAGTTCAGATATGTGCTATTTAATATGGTAGTCACTGTGACTACCATACAGTTCTTAAACTGCAGTAGCCTAAATCTAAGATGTGCTAAATATTAAAAAACATATGATATGAAAAACTTGGTATAAAACAAGAAAAAAGTATCTTATATTTAAAACTTTGAAAATACTTGGTTAAGCTGGGCGGTGGTGGTGCACGCTTTTAATCCCAGGACTCGGGAGGCAGAGGCAGACAGATCTCTGTGAGTTCGAAGCCAGTCTGGTCTATAAGAGCTAGTTCCAGGACAGGCTCCAAAAACTACAGAGAAACCCTTTCTCGAAAAACCAAAATAAGAAAAAGAAAAATTAAGTTAAAATATATCATCAAATTGGCTTCACTTATTTATTTATACTTTTAATTTTTGTGTACAACAAAATTTCAACAATACCTATGAAACTAGATGTTACTGCATGTACCCATAGTCCTCCAGTGACTTGGGTGGCTGAGGCAGGAGGATCAGTGGAATCCAGGAGTACAGGGCTAGCTGAAGCAACACAGTGAGATGCCCCACTTCTTAAAAGAAATTATATATAATTACATATGTCACCCACATACATGGTTTACATTATATTTTGTTGTACCATTCTTTGTTTTCCCTAAAGTCCATAGGAATAATAACTGGAATCCAGAATGCTCTCATTAAGTCAAAGGTAAATGCTTGAAGTGGTACAGCTTAAGGAGAGTATTTAGATAAGAACTGGCAAGCAGTGCTTGTTCATTAGGCAGACCTCTGAGTAACTGGATAGGCCTCAGCAGTGGGGAAAATGGTGGAAGTATGTGAGGCAGTTGACTTGCTTGAGGCAGCTGCTGACTCCCAGCTGTATTTACATTCTGCTTCAATGAATAAATACCACTTTGGCTGGGCCAGCACAAATGTTTATTTCTTTGAAAACACCATTTCCGAAACGTAAGCACTTGTTTCACAGTCTGTCTTAGGGAGGCAGATCCACATAATTCTTCAAATTCTGCTACTCACACATCTTGGAATTCTGGAATCAGACCAACTCATTGGCCTCTGAGTTGTTGCCTCCTACTTGGAAGCTGATTCCCAGATATATTTTTGTTTCGGTTTAGGAAGTGAGGACAGCAAAGGGGCTAAAGAGCTTAATAAACTGTTTATATAAGAAGCTTGTATTCTTTTAAATTATTCTCTGAAACATTGCCTTGATCTCTGATTTTCTGCAGTAAACAAGCTACTTCTTCTCTGCACAAAAAGGTGCCTTGGCATAGAGCCATGAGCAATCCTAACATGACAGGCCATTTCAAAGGTTTTGAAGCCACTTGCAAGCATTTCTAGTACTTTACTCCTAAAGAAGTTGACAAAAATTTAGATTCAAGTGGAAAGTTTGAAAAAAAAATAAGAGATCTACACCATGCACTGCAGTGTGCTAAGGGTTTTTGGATTTCTAAATATCTAATAACTTCAGAGAAAGCACTGGCTTAATTTACCAAGGATCATACACAAGCACATACACTACAAAATAAATGGCCTCTTTCCCCCGACCCAGATACATACACAGTCTAAGTCAATTTTCTTCCAGGCGGTATTGGAAAGGTATAATTAGTGGTGTACAGAGACGCACCATAGTTGATGGGCTAGTCCTTATGGAAATAGAATAAACAACACCTTGTTCAGACACTGGGGTTGATATAGAACATGCCCAGATCTCCTTTCCAGTCATAATATTTAGTTTTTCCAGGTTAAAAAAAATCCTTGCTCAAAAACTACCAAATAAACTAAGCACAATCATCAGAGAAATTATCTCTGTGGCTTGGAGAAAACGTAAAAGTAATGCTTCCATTTTCCATCATACTTTGATGCTTTATCAGTAAAGGTTTTTAAAGCTCTTAAAATAAGAAATAAGGTGCAGCTGGGGAGTGGTGGTGCATGCCTTTTAATCCCAGCACTCAGGGAGGTAGAGGCCAGCAGATCTTTAAATTCAAGACCAGCCTGCTCTATATAGTGAGTTCCAGAACAGCCTGGGCTACACAGAGAAACCCTGCCTTGAATCCCCACCCCCCACCAAAAAAAAGAGAGAGACAGAGACAGAGACAGAGGGGGGGGAAGTAGGGAGGGAGGGAGGGAGGGAGGGAGGAAGGAAGGAAGGAAGGAAGGTGTGTGCTAGAGAGACCTACTCAATGGTAAAAGCATTTGCTGCTCTTGCAAATTTTCAAGTTCAGTTTTCAGCCCAAAATTGGGCATCTCACAACCACATACAACTCAGCTCCACAGAATCCAGTACCACTTCTAGCTTTCATGAGGATCTGTACCCACATGTGTGTGCACACACAGACACATACACACAAGTGAAAATCATAAAACCAAAGGGTTTTTTTAAAGGAAGGAAGCACGTGGTACAGAGGCTGTTAATCCCAGCACATGAGAAGCAAAAGCAAGAAAATGAAATTAAGGGTCCTCCTCAGCTGTATAGTTAGTTCGAGGCCAGTGTGGACTACTTGAAACCCTTTCTCAAAATAAAAAAATAAAAATACAAAAAGGTATGGAGGTATATGCCTGTAATGCCAGCGAGAGGAGAAAGCAGAAAGACCAGGAGTTCAAGGTTTTTATGATTTTTTAAAAAAATGTCAGAGCAGCCGTGAGCCCTGGCTCATTCCGCTTGGAGCGGGGCGGGTTGGTGCAGGCAGCACAGTGAGTCTCCGAAGGTGCAGAGTCGCGGCTGCGGCAGCGGTGGCGGGCGGACGCATGGGTGGGAGACAGGTGGGCAGACACATAGTATGGAATAGAATTGTATATTTATTACTTAAAGGGGNGGGTCACTGGGAGTGGGCGTGGCTTGACTCTTAAAGAGTCAAAAACCATAACAAAGGTCAGTACTGGTTACACAGCAAATTCTAGGTTAACTTGATCCACAATAAGTCTCAAATCATCAAAAAAAAAAACAAAAAAACAAACCCGAAAACAACAGGTATGGTAACATCTTTAATCACCAGCACTTGGGAGGCAGAGGCAGGCAAATCTCTGTGAGTTTGAAATCTGGCTGATCTACATATAAAGTTTCAGGCCAACCAGAGCCACATAAAGAGACTCTGGTTCAAAAACAGGGCTAAAAACAAAAACAAAATAAAGAAATGAAAAGAAGTCTCTTGGGTTCAACAGTTAAGAGGACTTGCTACTCTTTCAGAGGACCCAGGTTCAGTTCCCAGCATCCACAGTGGCTGCTCACAGCTACCTCAAACTTCAGTTGCAGAGGATCTGATGCCCTCTTCTGGTCTCCACAGGTGCCTGTATACACATGATGTACATACAAATACTCAGACACACATACTCGTAAAATAAATGAATCTTCAAACAGACACATGAACAGAAAGAATTTTTTAAAAAAATTTAAAAAAAAATGAGAGGCTCTTGGGTTGGGTGTAGTGTCCCATGTTTTTAATCCTAGTACTTAGGAGGCAAAAGCAGGTAGATCTCTGAGTTTGGGGCCAGCCTGTAGTCTGGTCTACACAGTGAGTTCCAGGAGAAACACTGAATTCCAGGGTCTCTGGTGAGACCCCATCTTAAAACAAAACAAAAACAAAAATAAAGTCTCTTGAAAAATAAAGAAGTGAAGGCAAAGAAAGGATTCTGCAAATTGAAGAGTTTTTGCTTTTTCGAAGTAAATATTGAGTACTTTACAGGCACAATGAGAAGTTTTGTTTGGTTTTGTTTAAATAAGAGTTGTCCTGTCTATGGCCACAACACCCTGATCACACCCAATCTCATCTGCTCTCAGAAGCTAAGGAGAGTCAGGCCTGGTTAGTACTTGGGTGGGATACCATCTGGAAATACTGGGTGCTGTAGACTTTGGGGGCTGGAGAGATGGTTCAGTGGTTAAGAGCTTTGGCTGCTCTTCCTAACTTCAATTCCAAGCACCCCCATGGTGGCTCACAACCATCTGTAATGAGATGGTGCTCTCTTCTAGCCTGCAGGCATACATGCAGTCAGGACACTGTATACATAATAGATAAATAAATCTTTTTAAAAAAATAAAAAAAGCTAGGCGGTGGTGGCACATGCCTTTAAAAAAAAGAGTTGTCCATATGTTGCCTAGGCTGGTCTTAAACTCATGCACTCAAGAAATCATCCCACTTCAGCCTTCTAAGTAGCTACAATTATAGATGTGAACCACTGTGCCAGTGAGAAGAAATAGTCTCGATGAATCTTACAGATTTAAAATCTCAGCCATGGTATACATAGTAAATCCTAGAAGTTGCACAGTTTTTTTCCTTTTAAAAGTTCACAACACAAGCCTGTTAATCTCAGCATTTGGGAGGCAGAGAGGAGGGTTTCAAGTTCAAGGATAGCTGGAGTCACAGTGGAGAGCCTGTCTCAAAGTACCAAGGCTGAATTGGAAAGATGGCTCAGCTGGTTAAGGTCCTTGCTGTACAAGCCTGACAACTTAAGCTCCATCTCTGGAACCCACATAAGACTAGAAGGAAATAAGTGACTCCATAGAGTTGTTCTGTCTTCTACCTGAACACCATGGCATCCATGCCCACATACACACATCACACACACACTAACAATAAATGCAAAACAAAACCCAGGGGCTACTATAGGTATGGTAGTGAACACCTATAACCCCAGAATTTGGGAGGATTGTTGTGAGTGTGAGGACAGCCCAAGCTACAAAATGAGTTCTTCCACGACAGCCTGGGCCACAGTATAAGACTATCTTAAAGAAATGTACATTAAAAAAAAAATCCCAGCAGTGGTGGCACACACCTTTAGTCCCAGTACTCAGGAGGCAGAGGCAGCGGATCTTTGTGAGTTCAAGGCCAGTCTGGTCTACAGAGCTAGTTCCAGGACAGCCAAGGGCACACAAAGAAACCCTGTCTCTAAAAACAAAAACAAAACAAAAACAAAACAAAGGTTGGGTATGTGGCTCAGTGGTAGAGTATTTGCCTAGCAAGCAGAAGGCCTTGGTTTTGTTCCCAGCACCTCAAAAAAGAAAAAAAATAAGTAGCAGTTTAAAATAAGATTTGGAAGAGCCAAAGCTACCCTTTCAGTAACACTAACTCCCATCTCAGGTCCCTTGTGGCTGCTGATTGAAATAAAGAAGATTCAGATGAAAGTTTCTGTTAAACTGTGCAGTTAAGAGCTGGGTGTGTGGCACTTGGCGAACAGGGGCTGTGAGGTCGTAGAGTCACGGTGGTCCTTGCCTACACAGTGAGACCTTCTCAAAATCAAGCAAAAGAGCCTTTAATCCCAGCACTCAGGAGGCAGAGGCAGATGGATCTCTCTGAGTTTGAGGCCAGCCTTATCTACAAGAGCTAGTTCCAGGACAGGCACCAAAGCTACAGAGAAACCTTATCTCGAAGGACAAAAAAAAGCTAAAGCCATTGTGCAATTCAGTATATTGTTCATCGTTTTAGCTCATTTGTTACACTTGTCCATTAAAAGCGTTACCTCAGAAACGCATGTAGAAAAGAGCTCACATTTTGGGGTGCTGTTGAACATCACTCTTGGAGGAGAAGCACATCTTACCTGAAGCAAAGGAATCAGCTGCAAACCCAGGGCTTGCTCATAAAGCAAATTCAGCTCAGCACAGCTGGAGAAGGAGAGCTTGGAAGTGTAGAGGTAATAGTGCACATGCCTAAATGTGGAGCCGTCTCTGTCAATGAACAGCCTCCGGCTTGCTGCAGAGGTCAAGGCTGAAGCCTCTTTCCACAGCAGTGAGTCTGGGAATTGAGCAAGTTTGCTTCTGGGAACTGAAAAATGCCAGCCCCCAACATTGAAATGAAACAAGTCTTCTGCTGATTCATGCAGCATGCCAGGCTCCTCCTAAAAGAAAAATGAGGTGAGAGTTATATAACAGAAATAAATGGAAAGCATCCTGACAAACAGTATGAAACCACAGTTGCTGACAAAATGGTAAAGTGCATACAACATGCAAAGGAATTTACACACACAATGTTATGAGCTCAGTGAGACTGAAGAATAGTTTTAAAAAACAATTCTATTTCACACATTAAAATTTAAGAAGATAGCCATGGTTTCAGGCATCTGTAATCTCAACACTCAGAAGACTGAGGCAGGAGGATCACTACAAGTCTGAGGACAGTGTAGGCTACATACTGAACTCAAGGCCAACTATGGCTACATAGTGAGACCCTGTATTAAGAGGTGGGTGGTAGGAAAAAGAGTGCCTGTTGTGAAACCTGAGTATCTGAGTTTGGATCTCAACATCCATGTAAAAGAGCTAGGTGTGTCCGACGTTCACCTGTACCCGCAGCACTGATTGGGGGTGGAGACATGAAGGTCCTTGGGGGTTTTGCTGGCTGCCAGCCTAGCTGAAAAATGAGGAGCTCCACTGCAAGGGTCTCAAAGGACTGAGCATGAGAGCAAGAGAGCAGAATACTTGATGTTGTCCTCTGGTTTCTGCATGCACACACACAGGCTTGGTCACTTGAATGGACATACATGTGCACACGTGCACACACACACATACACACACACTGAGAGAAAGAAAACGAGAATAAACAATTCTGTTTATAATATCAAAGAGAAGCAAACATTTATTAACAAATTTAAGAAATATATTCCTTGTACTCTGAAAACCGGAACACTGCCTAAATCTTTTTTGTATGTGTGCATGTATGTGCCAGATGTTGACATTGGTTATCTTTTCCAATTGCTGTATACACCGTATTTTGAGATTCATTTCTCACTGAATCAGGGTTCTTGGATTCAGCTAGACTGGTTAGCCAGTGAGTTCCAGCGATTATCCTGTCTGCCTCTCCAATGCTGGGATTATAGGATAATTAGCTTTTTATGTGGTGTTGAGAGCCTCCATTCTTGCACAACAAACATTTTACTGATGAACCCTCTCCTTATGAACCCTGTTGAAAGAAACTTTTAAAATTCTCAAATAAATGGGAAAATAGGCTCTCTTGAGAAATTTAATATGGAGATGACAATATTCAAGCACGGTGGTCCACAACTATAACCCTACAATTCAAGAAGCTAAGGCAGGAAGATTGCTAGTTCTAGGCCAACCTGACCTACACAGTAAGACCCTGTCTAAAAATATGGTGATATTCTCCAAACTGACCTATAAATTTAACACAGTTCTGGTGAAAAAATCCAGCTGCCTTAGAAAAGACCCAGAAAATAGCTACAATAATCTTTTGAAAGAAAAACAAAATTTTAGGACACGTACTTTTTAATTAAGACATTGTACTATTGGTATAAAGACAGTCATATATATACATAGTATAGAACTGGAGCCTAGAAATCTTTGTATCTATGTTAAGTTGAATTTGTCTATCAACTGGTAAATAAATAAACAAAGTGGAATATATCCATACACTGAAACTATTTTGGTAGTTTTGTTTGTTTTGTTTAAGACAGGGTCTAACTTTGGAGCCCTGGTTGGCATGGAACTTACTATGTAGATCAGGCTGGCCTTGAACTCACAGAGATGCACCTGTCTCTCCTCTCAATTGCTGGAATTAAAGACATTTTTTTTCTGCCTGGTCTGACTCATTGAAAGGTTTTTAATACAAAGGAATGAAGTAATCCACAACATGGACTGACCTTGAAACATTATGCTAAGAAAAACAAAGCAGACAATTGTGAGGAAAAGACAAATTTACAGAGACATAAAGTAGATTAATGTAGGGCTAGGAGACTAAGAAGGAGTATGAATTTCTTTAAGGAAGATAAGAACATTCCACGGTTGTGGTTGTGGTTGCACAGCTCAGAAAACATAAGGTCAATGAATTATACTTATTGAAATAGTAAATCAGTCAGGCAGTAGTGGCTCATACCTTTAATCCCAGCACTCAGGGGACAGGGTGGCAGGAGGATCTCTGAGTTCAAGGTCATCCTAGTCTACAAAGCAGATGCCAGAACAGCCAGAACTGTTATACTCAAAAATCCTATCTTGAAAAACCACACACACACACACACACACACACACACACACACACACAAACGGTAAATCAGCCATACATGGTGATATATGCTTTTAATCCCAGCTCTCAGGAGACAGAGGCAGGTGGATTTTTTTTTTATCTCTTTTCTCTATGAGTTCCAGGCTAGCCAGGCCTATATAGTGAGAGCCAGGGTTTTGCAAAAAAAAATCAAAACAAAATAATAACAGAAATGTTATGAGTTTTGCCTGTACATATATATGTGAATTACCTGCATGCCTAGAACTCAATCTGTAGACCAGACTGGCCTCAAACCCAGAGATCTGCCTGCCTCTCCCTTCTGATTACTGAGCCCAAAGGCATGTGCCACACACCTGGCTTAACATATATACATAAAATTCTTTTTTAAAATAACTTATTTAAAAAAAACCTCCAAATCTCAGATGCCTAAAAAGCAAGTCATCAGGTAAATAAATAGAACTGAAGTGACGGTTCTCAAAGGGTGAGATAAGGCAGCCAGTAGCTTTTGAATAAGTGCTCAACACCCTAAGCTATCAGAGAAATACAAATTAAAACTGCACTGAAAGTCCATCTCATCGAGTCAGAATGACTATCCTTCAAGAAAACAACACAAATTTGGGGCTGAAGAGATGCTCAATGGTTAAGAACACTTGTTGCATAGGGTGGTGTTGTTGCACACCTTTAATCCCAGCAGAGAGAAACCTTGTCTGAAAAACAAAAACAAAACACATTTTGCTCTTCCAGAGGACTGTAGTTCCTTTACTGGTACCCATACTGAGCACCTCACATCCACCTGTAACTGAGGCTTTAGGGAATGAAGCACCCTCTTCTGGCCTCCAATGACACCCACACACGTATGTGTATGTTCATATGCATACAGAATAAAGCATAAAAGTGATAAAACTAAATTTTACAATAACAAGAAGAAAACAACAACAAATGCTAAATAGGGGCTGCCTCTGCCAAAATCTATTATGGAGAGTTCTAAAGCACTAAACATAGAAACACCACTCAACTAGCACCACTTGTGGATATATACCTTATAACAATTATTTTTCTCAATGCTGTGACCAAATACTTTGTATTTGTATAAAGCAATTTAAGGGACCACCAGATGGCTCTGTGTGCAAAGGCACTTGCTGCGCAAGCCTGGTGACCTGGGCTTAATCCATGGAAACTATGTCAAATTGGAAGAAAAGAACTGATTCCACAAAGTTGCCCTCTGACCTCTATGTGTGTGCCATGGCATGTGCACCCAGCACCCACATGCACACATTTAATAATAATAATAAAAGCAACTGAAGGATTTGTTTTGGCTCATGGTTTAAGAGCATTCAGTCCAGCATGGCAGAGGAGGTGTGATAGAGTTCTTGGGAGCAGAAGCATAAAGCTAGGACTCCTCACATCTGGGAAGCTCAGAAAGCAGAATCACGCTGATGCTCCTGCCTCCTTTTTATTCAGGCAGGTACCATAGACCATGAGGTAGTGCTGCCGCATTCAAAACGACTCTTCTTCCTTGGCTAAATTTCTCTAGAAATATATTCACAGACATTCCTAGAAAAGTGCCTCTTATGTAATTCCAACTCTGGTCAGGTTGACCATGAAAATTAAGCACTATGTACTAAAGAATTCTAAATCAGCATGCCATAGATATATTTGCATATCCATGATTATTACTGCACTATTAGTAATAGCCAAGATATGGAACCAGCTTAAAAGCACATCAACAGATGAATAGATAATGTAGTAGATATACACAAGGGAATTTTATTCAGCTGTAAAGAATGACATTCTGATATTTGAAGGAAAATGGATGGAACTGGAGATAAATAAGTTAGCTTCGTGTTTTCTTTCATACATGAAATATAGATTTATACATATATACATATGATATGAAAGTTGAAAGAGGCCTATGAGAGGAGAAGAGGCCTAAAGGAAGGGGAAAAGAGAGGGTAATGGGACATAAGAACAGAGGGTGGGACTGCTTACGGGGAGAAAGGCACAGCAAACAAAGTCGAATGATATATGTATTTGAAAATGTCACAGTGGAACCCACTAGCTTGTATGCTAACTAAAAAAATTAAAATTCTCTAAGAATGATGGTGGCGGTGGGTACAAGATGATTAAAGTACAGGTGGTTGTTCAAGAAAGGAATACTTCCACCAAAAATCCACGTCTCTAATTCTGAAAAAGAATAAATCCTTATAATAAAGAGGGGCATTTCTTCTACAGTAAACCTTGTCTAATTTTCTGAAATAAAGAGGAACCATTACACATGCCACTTTAAGACTAGAAAAGTTCTAGGAGGACGTGAAGAGAAAGAATACAGATTATATAATGGGTTCATGACTCAGAAACAGAACTGGAAAAACTAATCCAATGACGCCATTTTGAGTTCCATGCCTTCTAAATGTGATTGAGGCTGGACATGATAAACTGAGAGTAAATAAGAGCCCCACCTACATCAGAAAGCACAGATAAACAAGGATTTGATTTTCGTTCTGTTCTCTTTGAAGGTACCTACTAGCCGGTTGAAAGCTCAGCAGAGATACATGTGTATGCCGATTTTTGCATACTTGAATGCTAAACTAAACCTGCTCCTTGGAGGCTGAGCTCTTATTAAAGAACAGGGTCTCGGTTCAAGTACTTGCTTCACGTGTCACCCACAGGAGGACTCTCAAGGGACGCTTCCTGGTCAAAGTTAGGAAAGTAACTGTCTTACCCAGAGCTTTCTTCCCCCAAAGACTGTTCAGAGCCTTACTAGTGCAGAACTATTACACCTGGGGAAGAGCCTCCAGTCATTGCAGCTTGGGAGCCTGTAGTATTTGAAAAAATGGCTTCTTGCTAGACCGACTACAGGAAGTAGGACGGTTTTTAGTCATCTCAACTCCATTCCAAAGAGCATCTCATTTCCATACAACCTTCTTCCAAATTAAATTAGAGCGATAGAACCTCAAAGTCCTGAAGCCACGACTTGGCTCCTCAGAGTCAAGTTTCTCCTAACTTCAGGAGTTCCCATCAGGCCTCCAAAATCTGCCCCCCCCCAAATTGTCAGAAGTGGATTTCGCCTTTAAGGGTCACTCCAGTCTTGCTCAATGTCTAGAAGGAACCTGGCCTTTAAGGTACAAAAGCCTCCATCCTTCAAAGAGAGAAACCTCCTCCACCCCTCAAACCTGACGCCCCTCAAATCCTCAGTGCTGTAGAACAAGCAGTTCACCGCTAAACTCAGCATGTTCTCTCAGCTACTCATACACGCCCTCCCCGGGTTCTTCTAAACTGGGGCCGCCTTCCGACCCCCATCGAGTCAGATCCCTATTCCCGACGCCTTCATTCTGGGCACCAACTCCCCCATTGGCCACCTCCGTGGTTTTGGCGCCCTTCTCAGGGACGGGCTCCATA
>LOJH01001934.1:0-31407 GCA_001685095.1 Ellobius talpinus
GGTCATTGAGCCTATAATTCATGATCCTAGAGAAGCTAAATAGGAAGGTGTACCGAAAGAAAAACACGTAGTTATCCTCCTGGATATCGGAAGTAGCCAAAGCAATTTCTTTATTCATTAATGGTAATCACAGCACACAGAGGGGAATCACACATCATATGAAAACATCTACAGGAAAATGAATAGTTGGACTAATCACCAGGTAATTATACACGGCTACTAAATGAAGGAAGCAATTTTCAGATGTCAGCAGCATAAATGGCCTAAATCCTCTCTCTCTTCCTCAGAGAACTGAATCTCTGCATGATCACTAGTTTCTCTCAATGCCTCAATAAATTTGATAACAGTCTTTACTAGGAGAATAGTTACAACTCCAGCTCACTCAGTTCCTAACTTCATTGTTTTACTTTGTATGCTTAAAGGAACACACACACAATGTAGAGACAAACTGATGGATTTGATGAGTTACACTACTTACCTCTTGAGGAATCTAGGCAATTAGAACTCTACATAGCAATCCTAGGAAATTTATCCCCCAATTAATTATCTGCTGTACTATGGATTTTATTTTTACACAACACAGAGCAAATGAAGTAGCAACTGCTCCATTGACTACACAAAAATTAAAAATATACTTTTACTTTCTGTGTGTGTGTGTGTATGTGCGCGTGCGTGCATGTGCATCTGTATGGAGGTCAGGAACAACGTGGGAATCAGTTCTCTCCTCCTCCATGTGGGTTCTAGGGACTGAACTCGGGTCATCAGGCTCAGTGGCTGAACTGTGTCACACACAGGAGGCAGAGCCTCTAAAAACTGGGGTACATCCCCAGCACCTGAACAAATTCTTACAGCCTTCTCCTAGAACAGTCTCTGTATTTGCTGTCTAGTTACTTATCAGATGTGGCCACTCTTTGCTACTGACCTGAACAAAGAGCTGCTTATGTAGCACATATAAAAGATTATTTATACCTAAAACACAAACATGGCACACTCGGAACACACACTGTGAACTTTTGGAACATGTCTTTTGGAAACAAATAGCAAGTTGATGATGGGCAGAAGGTTGGGCGTACATCAGCCAGATGTGGGCTTTGTTTCTTTCCTCTTAGAGGGACACAGAGAACAAATAGAAAGAGAGGCAGGTGTTACTGATGCTCCCCCAAACAAATCCCTGTTCTGACATCACAAACAGGAGGTAGCGGATGCAAACCTGGAATTTCTGCTTTTGGCTTGTGAGTTGTCTTCGTCATTACTCATCCTTCATAGTTTTTCCAGGTTTTGTGGTTTCCTAATGCTATCTCTCCACCCATCCAGGAAGGGTAACCTGAACTATATTCACCAATTTCTATACTTTTCTTACATGTATGTTACTCTCACCCAGAACTAGTTGGTAAATATCCACTATACATGTGCCGTTCATTAGATACATCTTGTAGTGAATGTATGAACATGACTTCTGTCCTTATAGAGCTTTACAACAAAATTGGGAGAGGGACAATAAGTGACACCAAAGAGAGGGTATTTTGATAAATACTGTGAAAAATGACAAGTTTACTAAGGAAGTCATGATTAAACAAAAATTTTTAAAAATGGCTAACAATACTCAAATATTAGTATCTTCAGGTAAAAAGAATATTTGATGCTTCTTCAACTTTAGGCCTAACACAGATATCTGGGTAAGAAGAAATAAGTTTCTCCCCATCTGTACCTTGTGCAAAATGTTCTATAATGGTACATGAAGACACAGAGATAGAACAAGTTGAGATTCCTGAAGTAACTCTATTTTATGAATTCTACACTATCTATCATGTTGAAAAAGATTGAAGTGGGCTTGCACTATACCTACACACATCAAACACTGATGGGAAAATGCAGCATTTACTCAGTCTATGAGCTTTTCTTCCAACAGTAAAGAAATTATTCATAGATTTGTTTTTCATTCACTTTATAAATTAGCTTAATATCAAAAGACATTTCCAGGGACTGGAGAGATGGTTCAGCAATTATGAACCCTTGCTATTGTTCCAGATGATTCAACACCAATATGGCAGCTCAGAGCTGACTGTAACTCCAGCACTAGGGGATCCAATGCTATCTTCTGGACTCTACAAGGACCAGGAATGCATGAGGCACACACACATAAAAAAATAACAATTCGGTAAAAAAAAAAAAAAGCTTTCAAACTTACCCAATTGGTTAGATGCAAAACCTAAAGCTTTACTTTGATACTGAGTCCACTGAAAATACAGTTTGCAATATAAGAAGACTCAGCATCAAAAAGAATGTGAAGCAAAGACTGGATGCTGAGATAGAAAATGGCTAGATGCTTTGGGACTTTTATTCCACTTTCTGTTTTATAGTAGTACCTACTTGGTGAAATAATTTTTATGATTAGAGCTGCAATCAAGTTAAAGAGAAAAGATAAGGGAGGTCAAGAATAGGGTTAAATAAATATCAAAAATATTAAAGCTCTCCTTTTATGGTGTGTGTGCATATATGCATGCATGCATCCATGTGTGTTCATGTGTATATGTGTGTGCAGTATGTGCATATGCATGTGTGTGTCTGTGTGTTACACAATATGCATGCAAGTTACAGCCAATAACAGTTAACATTTTGTATTCCTGGTAGAAATTAATAAAAAAATGAAGGAAATTGCTTGGAAAAATAAACATATGGACTGTTCAGAACTAATAAACACTATAGACTGTTGCAACTGATTAACTTTAGCAAAAAGTTACCATTCTACACTCTTTTCTTTGGTGGTAACATAGGGAGTTTTGACTGTGATTTACTCGAAGTGGGATGAGAAATAATTTGTGGGTTATAACACTTTGCTAACAATCTTTTGACGAATGCTAATGGTTCCTTGTGTCAAGCATACGATGAAGTCATTGGTGAGAGATGAGTGAGGATGTTTTGCTTTGCAAAGATGGATCTGTTAACTCAAAAAACATTTCTATGTTTCAGGCAAGCAGGACTCAAACCTGTTCTAGCTGACAGAGTTTCTTTACATGTGGATTAACAGAATCTTTTGGCTAATCTGACAAAACCACTGAATGCTCTCCACATATGCCATTTACTCAGAATGTTTTTATTTTATAATTTCAAGAAATTCACTGACTTTCATGAATGCCATTAAGAGACCTACTACAGTGTTATAAGCAAGCAAAAAATGTTGCTCTAGTGTGGTGCAGTATAATGATGAGATATTGAACTAAGTGATCTCCAAGCCAGTGGAACATAAACCTCATCGGGAAATAATTCAAGAAGACTGAAGTCTGGCTGGATTATTTCATAAACTTGTTAAGGACTATTATTGATCTTTTGCATATTTGATATCTAGCACAACGAAATAAATTAAACTATATGCATAGCTGAATCCACTAGGTATTTAAGTTTTGCCTTGTCATTTTATCTCCAGTAGAGACATCCCTGAACTTTGTGATTTATGATGCAGTGATTTCATTGCAAGGCCTAATATTATGTGTTATGAATTGAGAGTTTTATTTTTATGAGTGATCACAGCAGCAAGAGTAACAACAGGCAACCATGTCTAGTAAAAAAAAACTTAGTTTGGGTTAGCTTGCAAGGATTATTCTGTCTAAATATATAGTTTATTTATGATTTGAAAGATGAGAAACTGAGACATATAATTCTGACATACTAAAATTCACCACTAAACTTACAATTTTATTTTTAGATGTAATGAAGTGTGAAATATACAAAATAACCTCTGCCTTCAAAATATTCTGTTTACTTAAAAAGGCAATGAACACATGAAAAATTTAAAACATCATATAATAAAATTATATTTTAACATATTTTCACAAGAAATCCACTTTGAAAGAGCCCAATTGTAGCATTCATTGTTTACCACTAAAGGTTATGTTCTTAGGAGGAAACAGCTTCTGTTGTGACCTCTTTATAGGGATTATCATGGAAGGAAAGCCTATCTCCAGCAGAAAAAAAAATGCATTCACATTTATTGTTGGTCAAATAAAAAAATCTAGTTGTAATATTATGCTTTGAATACCTTCTTGGTTGGCTAAATATTTTGTGTGTGTGCAGCCCTAAGTGGAGGAGGGAGTAAAGTAGATTGACAGAGTGAAACAACAAGTCAGAACTTAGTTGTTAGTTCTGCTTATGGTTCCCTTAGGCTGTAGATCCCTGCATCTACGTTAGTAACACTGGTGTTGACTTCCTTCATTCTAAGGTGGCAGTCTGTTCTGCCAGGCTGGCTCTATGTGTAGTAGAGCAGATGGGTCCCTGTCAACAAATCCAGTGCTCCTCCTGAGTCCTGCCATGCTTACCTCTCCCAACCACTCTTGAAGATTACTGAAATATTATAGCTTTAAATGTGTACCTTAAAGATGTATTGAAGCCATTAAATTGTTCTTGAAATTATTTTTTGAAATGACAAGTAGCTCTGAAAACAACTCTGTGATGTCACTGTTGCTATGAAAGCTAATGCAGAAGGAAAGGGAGGATGAGTGGGAAGCGGACACTGTGGGATGGAAAGCAAGTGCTAAAGGGACAAAGGTGGCCAAGATCACACTTTCAGAAGTTGTCTCAAGTGCTGATGCTATATTTTGTTGGCTCTGGACCCTGTCTTGGTGCTCACCATTGCTTCATCATCGATAAGCCACCCACCTGTCAATGGAACAAATTCATGTTAGAACAAAGCATCTTTAATCACTGATTTGTATCTCTTATTATAATCGTGGAACAGGTCATGGCACCTCTATGAGGGTAACTTGTGTAATTACATCACTCTATACTGCTCTCTTTAAGTAATATCAACAGGTCATCTCTATGAGGGTAACTTGTGCAGTTACGTCACTCTATACTGCTGCCTTTAAGTAATATCAACAGGTCATCTCTATGAGGGTAACTTGTGTAATTACGTCACTCTATACTGCTCTCTTTAAGTAATATCAACAGGTCACCTCTTCACACAAAAATTGTCACAGAAATACAGAGTCTTCTGATTAAAGGAATTTTCATGTGACTGTCACCATTAATGCCTACTTCATAATTCCCTTTAAGAGTTTTTATCCAGCAGAAACAGTTGCTTATGGTCAAACTCACAATCCTTAGGAAAAGGGATAGTTATTTCTATCATCTATGTTCTTGAACAAAAGAAAACCTGTATGTAGTAGTAGTAGTAGAATCTAAATAATGGCTAATATTTTTTACTTTAATTCAAGAGTAACCTATATTATTAATAGAAACTATGGAATTCAAGAAGTGTGTACAGGACTGGGCTATAGCTCACTGGTAGAGTGTATGTATGTTTAGCATGCAAAAGGACTGGATTCAATTTCCAGCACCAGAAAAGAAAAATAAGAATAACATGCTCAATGAATTTCTGAAGGAATTAATATATCTTAATCGCCCTTCAAGCTTAACCCAATAATGAATTTTCATTCTGGGAAGAGAATAGCTAAATAGTGTCCTATTGCCAAAAAATCTCTGAGAATGAATTTAACACATTTGAGAAATTTTTCTGAGCAATTGCTTATCTAGCTATGGATTCAAACTTTAGAATTAATCTTTTTCACTTTGGCTTTCATGGAAAAAAGGACATAATTATTGTCTACTGTAATGATAAAGGAACATTATAACTATTAGCTTATCTCATTGCATATCTCTTAGCATCTTAATTATCATAGATGAGAAAATTTGTGCTCAGAGAGTTAACATAACTCATTCCCTGTTGCATCGCTGGCTGGTTGGAAAATCTGCTTCCGTCTCTCCATTTTCAAGGTTGGAGGTCTTCCTAACACCTGTGCATAGCAGGGCACAATGCTTTCTAATGCTTTTGTTTTCCTAGCTTTGGAGGCAAATCTGCATGACATTTATCAAAATGAGAACATTTAAGTTGTTTCAGATTATAAGAATGCTAAAAAAAAACAGTGATGAGATTGCATGTCAAGAGAAGCTATTACTACAAACTTTATCAGGAAAGTTTTTTGAATATGTGATCTGAGCAACTCATCTTCAGAATCAGTCCAAGTGTTTTAGACCCCCTTGTGGTTAGCCTCCTTCTTTTCTCTGCAGCTATCATGCTGACTAAAGGCAGCGTGGGGAGGGAAGGGCTTCTTAGTTTTACGTGTACAATCTATTGCGGAGGGGACCCAAGGCAGGAGTTCAATGCTGAGAAGCTGAGGATCTGGAGGAATGCTGTTTGCTGGCTTGCTTTGTGTGACTTGCTCAGCTTCTTTTCTTATACAGCTCAGGCCTACCTGCCTAGGGATGGTACTGCCCACAATGGGCTGAGACCTCCTTCAAAAATTAGCAATCAAGGAATTGCCCACAGAGCATATTCATAGACTGTGATTCCTTCTGCCCAGAAAGAATGATTCTAGTTTGTCTATAGTTGACCAAACCTAACCATCAAAATTCCTTTGCCAAGAAACTACAAGCTTTCTGTTTTTAGTATAGTTTTACCAAAAATCATCTTTGAATTGACAATTTTATGAGAACCTTGAGATTACCTGAGCAAAACAACTGCATTCATAAGGTCATAAAGCCATTCAATTCCACATACACACATATGCAAATAACAAGAGAGTTGGGTAAATGCAGTTGTTAAACAGTTGAAAAGTTTGCAAACTTGTGTGCATTTATTAAGGTTTGTGGACAACTGAAATCACTGTCTTGCATTCTATTAGAAAATGCTGTCACTGGAAAGTAGAAAATTCTAGAAAACATTTGGATAGTGGGAGTGATTATGATCACATGTGTGATTTACATATGTAAAAATGCCACAATGAGACTAGTATTTATATAATTGATATATACTAACTTAATAAGAAAACTCTTGACACCATGTGATGAACTAACTCCACTACTCAGCCTAACTTCATACTTCTATGAATCTATGACGAATCTGGATCACTGCAAATGCTACAGTCGCTACTGTGATTTTGTGGTTTGGAAATTCCTCTAGAGGTTTATCTACTGCCCTCCAAACAGCAGAGAAATGTTAGACCAAGGACTGCTTTCGCATGACGCACCTTTTACAGTGGATGTTGCTCTATTTCTTTGTGTCGGTGTATATGATGTGTACCAGTGCGTGTGCATGCATGCCACTGCATGGGTGGAGGTTCTCTCCTTTCACCAGGGGTTGCAGAAACCAAACTCAGCCCATCAGTTTTGTGCATCAAGTGCTTTTACCTGTTGGTCTATCCTGACAGCCCTATTGCAAACATTTTTTTAATTAAAAAATGTTTTTCCATGCAATATATCTTGGTCATATTCACATTTCCCCTTATCTAACTCCTCCCAGATTCTCCTCACCTCCCTACTCACCCAACATCATTTTTCTTCTCTCTCTCTTTCAAATAAAAATAAAACAAAGCAAAACATTGAAAATCAACATAAGAGATAGATAAAAATCCCAAAACAAAACAAATATGACCAAGCAATTTTTAGATTGGTTTTGAAAAATAAACTTTAAAGTCATCCTTAATGGTGCCTAAGTTACTGGAGTTTCCGGACCCCCTAAACTTCCGAGAGCATGGCTCAACAGTTAAGAGCATTTTCTGCTCTTGCAGAGGATGTAGGTGCTGTCCCCAGCATCCACATGGTACCTTCAATCATTTGTTACTACAGTTCCAGGTGATTCAACAGCCTCCTCTGGCCTCCTCTCTCATCAGGCCTCTGCAGCACCAGGTACGCACCTAGTGCACATACATACAGACAGACAAAGAACTTGCATAAAAGTAAATCTCTCTCTCTCAAAGGATATGTATTGCTAGGAGTGGTGCCCGCCTTTAATCCCAGCACTCGGAAGACCGAGCCAGGTGGACCTCTGTGAGTTTCAGGCCAGCCTGATCTACATAGTGAGTTCCAGGTCATCCAGAGCGAAGTAGAGAGACCCTGGCCCCGAACAAGCAAGCAAATTAAGTTAAAAAAATTAAAAAGGATACCTGTAAAAATATGCTATTCCTGATGTATAAGCATTTAAAAACATGTTGGCCAGGCAGTGGTGGCACATGCCTTTAATCCCAGCACTCGCAAGGCAGAGGCATGCAAATCCCTGTGAGTTTGAGGCAAGTCTGATCTACAGAGCTAGTTCCAGGACAGCCAGGGCTGTTCCACAGAGAAACCCTGTCTCAAAAAAAAAGTTCTTATAAATAATAAATAAACAGTGAGGTAAATGACAGTTATCAATGACAGATCTTTCCTTTCTTTCTGATAGGTTCCTTCTTGTTTTTAGTTTTGCCCAGCAGAACAAAACCCATTTATGTTTACTACTACATATAACACAGAAGTAATAAGAGCCTAAGTCAACTGAATTTCCTTTTCTAAGTCGAGGTTTCTAGGAGAAATAAAAGTGCGATTTTTTTTCTAAATAGCTGATCAACTACACTTTTTATTGAAAGCAGCATGTTTGGAACATGTATATAGAACTGCACATTTTATAAGCAGAAGAATTTTTACCTATTCTGCTTCTTCCAAAAGGTTCTACAACCTGTTTCAAAAGAAAGGCCTCCAGGATGCAAAGCCTTTGACATCCCTTTGGAGTAAAAGGATACAATGCCCCAAAGATCTGTTTTTGCAATTCTGTCAGCATCTCCCTGTGTTTATAATTCTATCAGCTATCCCTAGCTCTCACCTGTGCACTGTCACTTGGCTCAACACCAGAGACTGTGAGAGTCTAATGTGTTCTTGTCAGTGAGAGAACTGTTTTCACTATCATCAAGAATCTGAATACTGAGCGTTTCTGGCCCTTGATGTTTTATGCTTCCAAAGCATTTAGGGGAAATGAGAATCTTGTTGTTGGTAACCATTCAGATCTGTGAACTGAATGGTTCCTAATAATTCTCATGAGCTGAGCAAATGAGACAGAAGAATGGCACTATTAATTATAGTGATTACCTGCTTCGTGATTATTCTCGATACCTCCCAGTCTTGCCACACCCCGGATGACTTTGTGGCTATCACTTCTCCTGGACATATCATGATTGGGGGTTTATTTGCCATTCATGAAAAAATGCTGTCCTCAGATGACCATCCCAGGCGACCACAAATCCAGAAATGTGTTGGGTGAGTAAAACTTAAATAAAAAATAAAAAAATAAAGAGTTAGACTTCAAGATTGTGCTGTGAGACTAAAACATGCAGATGGTTTGACATGTTTTTAATAGAGCATGAATTTATTTTGAATTTGCATCTGGTTAGTTTTGTGGTCCTTAAAATATATTCATCAACCCTGTTTGTGTAACCAACTTCCAAACACAGGGGTTGAGAATGCTTTACAGTAATGTCTTTTTTAACTATGCCTTTTGAAAAATCCCAAAAGCCACTTGTAAGGATGTTGTAATCTGTCCTGCACTACAGCAAGCACTCCATGCTCATGTGTCTGTCACCCACAGCATGTACTTCAGAATTATAAGCATAGGCTTATGGTTTTATGAGGTTTTCATGCTCACATTTCATCAGCACTGTATTCATTTCACTCTAGAATAATCTAATCCTAGGCTGGCGAGATGGCTCAGCCGTTAAAAGCTAGGCTCACAACCAAAAATAGGATAATCTAATCCTTTGCTAATAAGTTATGGCCATCCTCGAAACACAAGTTGGCCCCTTTTCCTTTTTACCGAACACATCTAAAACTGGGGGGGGATGTTACAGATGGATTTTGTTTGAAGGAAAACAAGATGTTTTAGCTAAATTTCAGTTTTAGAACACAGTTTTTGAGAAACTGACTTGCAGTTCCTGTCTGGAAAAAGTGAGGCCAGACACCTTTAAGGATACAGACAACATCAGCTTCGAATAGTATGACAATGTGACCCTCAAGCTTGCCTGTGCCTTGACGTAACCTTAAATTCCTCTTCTGTTTTACTTTTCTGATTTGTTTTGCTTGTTTTGCTTTGAGACAAGATCTCATTGTATATCTCAGGCTAACCTCAACTCTTGATCCCTTTTGCCTTGGCCTCCAGAGTGCTGTGCCTTGAAAAATGTATCATCACATCCAATCTTCTATTTATTCCCTTATCAAATAATGCTTTCTAAGCCCTATAAGATGCTTTTGCATCACACGTGTTTCCTGTATCATACCAAGATCCCTTTGGTCTTTCATCCCCGTTTGAGTTACCATTACTCTAACCAGTGCTTAGCTGAAATGGTACAAAATAATAAGTGAAGATTTTCAGTGCACAGAATTGGTACCCAAAGAATTGAAGCCCATAATTTTAAGTCAATAACCAATGATAAATATAAATGTAACATTTGATCTAACAAACTTCTTCCAGAGGAAAAAAATCACAAATAAATTAAATGTTTGACTTTATTGTCATTCTTCAATGGAAATGCATCTTACTCAATGCTGAGCCAGGGGTTACTGTTATCTAGTCCCTGTTCTGAGCACTGGGGACACAAAGGTCATTGAGTTTACATGTAAGGGACTATGAAAATGCAGTATGGTTTAATTATGAAGTAATATACTAATCTTTTCTTTCATTTTAATAAAAATTTTAACAATGATTTTCTATATTTTACCCCAGAGTGACAATAGTAATTTTCAAGTAATTATAAGTTAATGAACTGTAAGCAAACTTTGGAATCAAAACCTGAAAGTTTCCCTTCATCCACTTAAAAATCATCCATTGACCTTTCATTTTATATGAGTTTATAGTTACAATGATTGTGTACAGTAGGAAATGAGATAGCAGTGAATCAGGACTAAATTAATGAGATCTCTGAAATAATCCCAAAGGAACATGCATGCAAGAAATGTTCTCTGAAACAGATGTGTCTCTTGACAAACACTGGGCTTTTCCAGTTATTCTTAAAAGTCTGATTCATGTATTTAGAAATATTTATGAATGCAACAGCAATTAATGAATAGTAAGTCATATATTTGAAAGAGAACAAGAAGATACCATATATGGGAGGGTTTGAACACAAAAAGAGAGGGATGAAATTATATTATAATCTCAACAAAAAAATATTTTTTAAAAAATAAAAATTTAAATTTATAAAGATCTGATTTCCAACATCCACAGATTAAAACCAGAAAATTAAAAGATAGGATTTAAGTCTAACAAGCATATGCACTGGCAGCAATAACATGCTGACATGTAACTGCCAACAGGAGCAAGACTCAACACACCAGATATCACAGCATATTAAAATGTCCAACACAATCCCATATTCATGAAGAAAATACTAAAGGCTGTACTGTAGACTCTACTTACAAAACTTGTGTTTCAGACATTATCCCTTTTAAAGGTTTCCTTTAAAATTATTTTCACCCGGGGAGTTGGAGGAAGGAGTTGGAAGTGGCTATCTATGATCAAGGTGCATTACTCAAAGCACTACAGGCAACTAACGGCTGCTGGGAGAAGGAGAAATAGCCTCTCCCAGGAATGAATCTCCTTATTGGTTATCCAATACAGAGTGATCAGCCTTGAAACCATATACACACAACAAAAATGAATTCATCAGGTCTTTCTTTTATATGTATATATATATGTGTGTGTGCATACATATGTATGCACGTAACAATAATAAGCAAATAAAAAGAGACTATCAGCTAGAGTTGGGAGGAAATGGCTTGAGTGAAGGTATCTAGTACTGGAGGGAGGAAATGATACAGTTATAGTTTAATTAAAACTGTATCCTTGGAAGATACATTGTTTACATTTATAAAATTGTTAACAAATAAATAGAAGATATTCTATTAAAATTATTATCAGAGGGGAGGGAAAATTGTTTTCAAATAAAGTTCATATTTTTATGAAATCAGTTGGATTCATCCAAAAATTATTCATCAGAGGACAGAGGTGTGGATGAGGGACGCTATCACCGTATCAATAGAATAGTCATGTTTTGTTTCAGAAACTTCTTGTTTCTCCACAGCTTTGAAATATCAGCGTTTCTTCAAGCTCTGGCTATGATACACAGCATTGAGGTGATCAATAACTCGACACTGTTATCCGGAGTCAAACTAGGATATGAAATCTATGACACATGTACTGAAGTCACAGCAGCAGTGGCAGCAACTCTGAGGTTCCTCTCTAAATTCAACTGCTCTAGAGAAACCGTGACCTTCCAGTGTGACTATTCCAGTTACCTGCCAAGGGTAAAAGCTGTCATAGGTGCTGGCTATTCAGAAATATCCATGGCTGTCTCAAGGATGCTGAACTTACAGCTCATGCCACAGGTACATTTTTGTTCTCCTTCCTTCCATATGTGGCTTTGATTACATTTGTTCTTATAAAAAGATTGGGGAAACCTAGGAATTAGCTAGGGAGTCACTTTTGCAATAGTCAAAAACTAATTTCTGACAGCTTTTTAAAAGTTGATTCAGAAAAGACACCTATCTCTGAGGGTCTCACCTCCTCTGTTTCCATAGTAACCTCAGCCAGGTTCAAATAAAGCAGTGTAACTAAACATCCTTGGGTGCTAACGTAAGTTGATCTTCTCATAGAGAGAGAATTTAGGAAGAGCAATAGAAATCAAAGGGCGATTAGCTTACTACAACCAGCTCCTGTGCTCCACCACCATAACTCAAAGATTCTGTGCACTTCCAGGTGAGTTATGAATCCACTGCAGAAATCCTGAGTGACAAAATCCGCTTTCCTTCGTTTTTACGGACGGTACCCAGTGACTTCTACCAAACTAAAGCAATGGCCCACCTGATCCAGCAGTCCGGATGGAACTGGATTGGCGTCATAACAACGGATGATGACTATGGAAGACTAGCTCTGAACACTTTTGCAATTCAGGCTGCTGCAAACAACGTGTGCATTGCCTTTAAAGAGGTGCTGCCAGCCTTCCTCTCAGACAATACCATTGAAGTCAGAATCAACCAGACGCTGGAGAAAATCATTGCAGAAGCCCAGGTTAATGCCATTGTGGTGTTTCTGAGGAAATTCCATATTTTTAATCTCTTCACTAAAGCCATTGAAAGGAAAATAAATAAGATCTGGATTGCTAGCGATAACTGGTCAACTGCTACCAAGATTATCACCATTCCTAATATTAAGAAGCTTGGTAAAGTGGTGGGGTTTACATTCAGAAGAGGCAATATGTCTTCTTTCCATTCTTTTCTTCAGACTCTGCATAGGTATCCCAATGACAATAACAAACCCCTACATGAATTTGCCATGCTTTTTTCTGCCTGTAAGCACATCAAAGATGGTGATTTGAGTCAATGCATTTCCAACTATTCTCAAACAGCTTTGACCCATGACACTACCAAGACCATTGAAAACCACTTCTTCATGAGAAATGACTTCCTTTGGCATTATACTGAGCCAGGACTCATTCACAGCATTGAACTTGCAGTGTTTGCCCTTGGTCATGCCGTTCGGGATCTGTGCCAAGCTCGAGACTGCCAGAAACCCAACGCCTTTCAACCATGGGAGGTACTAATTCGCAAATCCAAGCCTATTGGCCGACTGTCATTTCTCCATTTCCCCTCTTGCTTTATTATACAAAGATCCACAGTATTTACTCTTAACCTATTACTTCTGCAAGTAAAAACTGTCATTTTATAATCTGTATTGCTAATATAATTTTTTGTTCTTAATGATAGTTATATTTTATTTTCATTTCTTTCCTTTAGCCCCAAAGTTCTGTTTCATTTTCTGAAGATATTCTGTTAGTAGTGCTATCTTCCTCCTCAGATATATGGATTTTTTTCAATACTTCATATGTATTATGTTGTTTATTTATTTTTGCCCATAAGAATTAGACTACATAAACTAGAAGATTATTTGGCTATTGTTAAATATAATAGTGTTTCCCTCATCTGAGATGCTCAGTACTATACACATTGAGATTCAATATCTTAGGTATAGGACAAAGTCTATATATAAAATTAATCTTTGCTTATATTTGCCTTGTTCATATAACTTGAAGGTGGTCTTATACAATATTTTTAGTGCAGCTATATTGGGCCAGTGAAGTCAAATGTAGAATTTTTCACTTATACTATCAAGTTGGTGCTCAAAAACTCAGATTTGCAGCATTTTGGATTAGGGATGCTCATCATGTATATGAGGAAACTATAGACAAAAAGCATCATAAAAAAAACATGACATCCCCTAATTGTGCAGCAGGTGCTTTATAATACTGTCCTCTAGTTCTCAACATGTGGGTGCTGACCTGCTGGGGGTAGGGTCCAACGACTCTTTCACAGGGGTTGCTAAGACCATCAAAAACACAGATATTTGCACTATGATTTATAACAGTAGCAAAAGTATAGTTATAAAGAAGTAACTGCAGCATTTGGAAGGTTGAGAATCACTCTCTAGTAAATGCTCTTACTCTCATAAGTAGTAGGCTAACTGTAGGGCTGTGTGTGTATGTGTGTGTGTGTGTTAAGATTTTTATTTTTGTTTTATCTGCATGAGTGTTTTGCCTGAATGTATGTATGTGCACTGTGTGCAAGCCACGCCTGCTAAAGTCAGAAGAGAGTGTTGAATCCCTGGAATTGGAGTTAGAGACAGTTGTGAGCCACTATGTGGGTGCTGAGAATAGAACCTGAGTCATCTAAAAGAGTGCTCTTAACCACTGAGCCACCTCTTCAGTCCCCTGAGTCTTCTACATGGAAACGTTCGATTTATGATATGAAAATCTATGTTTAAAAGGGACACCAAGTGTGCATAAAGCAATGTTTTCCTTTCTTTTCTTGGATTACTTTGGAAAGAAAGTTTAATATGACTGTAGTTAGTGAAAAATCATATTGTTGTTTTTTTAATGACCTTGAGCAAAGCATGTAAGGTACAGTGCTTCTTTTAATAATAATATTTAACTTGTGAGAATCAAACTTCTCAATCATATGAATTCAAAGCCAGACTTCGAACAGGTATTGAGAAAGTATCATAATACAACACACATGTCATTTAGAGTTATAAGTGAACAGAGGGCAGAGTAGAATAAGACAGTTGGGATGTTAGAAGCACCTCCTTGACTATTATTTGTATTTTTGTCATAACTTTTATTGTTATTGCTTAGAATTCGAACAGTGGCCTTGTGCAAGCTAAGCATGCACTGCCAGGAGCTCCCTCCTAGTCACTATCGCTTATGTTTTTAACCACCTGCAACATAAGCACCAACGACTGAAGTAACCTGCTTCCTCGTTTATATGAGTAATTTCCATGTGTTTTGTCTGCTTGTTCTTCCTTTGTTATTGTTTTCGGTTGTGTTTTGTTTTGCTCTGGAGTACAGTGAGCGTTCTGAACCCCAGAACTGCATTCTCAACCCTTGCACCATGTAGTTGAAATGCTCTTTTTAAATTGTACTTATCTTTATTTTTAATAGATGCATAATCATTATACATGTTGTGAGGCAGGTATTGCTTATTTTCAGGGACTTTTTGCTTTATAAATAGAAAGCCAATTAAAGATGTAATTGATTAGCGATTAGGGTCATCATTAAAATTCTTCTAAATAATATATTTCCAATAATTTTTGAACATCTCCTTGAAGCACTTCCTTAGTACTATAAAACTCTCATAAAAGATTGGGGAAAAACAAACTTGGTCTTTGTTTAGATCACTCTCCTTCCCCATATGACATTCTCTAAACATTTCAATGCTATTCACCTAGTGTACTATGGAAAAGCACTTTTTTGTTTTTAAAAAGTAGAATATTATATTGACATGAGCAAGCTGAATTTTAGGAGTGAGAGACTGGAAGAGAGCATGGAGGTGAGCAGCTGAACCTACTGGATACAAGAGGAAGATGAGAAAGAATCTTGTAAGAGGAGAGAAACAGAAACTGAGAGAGCTATTTATTTTTCTGTCAAAGATCTGGGAATGTATTTTAAATTAGAAATATGTCTCAAACATTTCAAAGAAAAAGACTTGAGTAAATAGAATCATAGTATTTTATTTAAACACTAGGGGTCTGAGGCCACTCTTCATGATGCATTCTCAGCCCTTGAGCCAGGTCACCATGTGGTGTGTATTTCACAGCCCTGAGAACCTGTTAATCGAGAAACAGACTGGAAAAGAGGAGAAAGGGTGAGATGCTCTTTGATCATGATGCAAGTAAATCACACAATCATCAATCAGTGCCAGGTTTGGACAAGTCCTCCGATCAATGGCCTTTTATGCAGAAAATCTTTAAAAGACATTAAATTTTAAAACAAAACATTAACATTTAGGATCCTTAATCAAGGATACATTCCTAATTTCTTCACTCCCCCCCCAGCAAAATGCCCTAATACTTCATGAGTGGTTTTAGATCCAACTAAACTTAGTTTACATTGGAGTTAGGACGCTGCTTTGGGTATGTGTTTGGTGAGAGCAGCGTCCAGGGACAGCACACAGTCACCTTTATTTTACTTTAGCGGATTTTTAACGTTCTTCAGGTGTATGTAAGCAAAGCTTCTTCACGTTGAAGCTAATGGTTTGGTTTTGACTGTTTTTCCCATTTGATTCTATGTAAAGTAATATGTAGTACATCTGAGATGAGAAAATGTCTACCAGCCAGCCACACCTACATGTTTACTTAGGAAGTATTTGTTAGCTGCCACAGTGCTCCAGGCAGTGTGCTAAATGCTGAAGGCACCCTGGGGAGGAAAACAGAATCCTCTTCTACAGCAGTCTGTGTGGTATATAGCCAGATGATTGCGGAGTTGAACACTACCCAGGAGTGCACACTGCAGCATCTCGTATGCACATGAGATGGCACCATTGAGAGGAAGTTCAGCGTTAGCAACTTCAAGAACTTTCTCTGAAGCCTGGCTCCTTCAGGGAGCAGAAACAACATCAAGGGACTGGAGTCTCAAAGGGAAGCTGGGAACAAATGAGACAAGGGATTCATGTGGGGTACTTACCAAGAGACTTTGCCAGAAAGGACATCTCAAAATGTGACATGCAATTGAATTGCTTTGGAACCGGAAAACCTGTCTTGTTAACAACATACCAGGTGACACTCCAGCTGCTGATATAGGGAATCTGCAAAGGATGTCTAGAGTTTGGACTATAGAGAGCAAAAGGGGGGGCCGATTAAATACTTCTTAGGTGGCAGAGTGATGATCTATTTTCCACTGTAGAAATAGCATTTTGACTGATACGAATATTAGAGAACATGGTTGGAGATCATTTAGAATAGATCAGATGTTTAAAAAGAGAGAAAACACAACAAAGATGTTACCAATGATTCCCAATCAGGGTAGTTAATGCTGTGTGTTAAAAATGGAAACATGGAGAAATACGGAGGTCTGGTGGGGGAAAATATCGACCTTCTATTTTGGAGATGCTGTATTTCAAGAACTTAGGAGACATGGAAGTATGCAATGGTGGCTTCATATAGTCTGAAAGTTGGGAGAGTTTGAGAGTGACCTTCAGTTGTAAGGGTAATAGTAGCTACTGATCTTAAGTCTGTGCTTCTGAGAGTTGAAGCTGGAGATGGAGCACTTTTTATCTCTACAGTATCTGAGGAGGTCCACAGAACTTATGTTGTATGCTCCATCCTAAGGGAGTCGGGTATACTTGAAGCCAGGTTGTAGAGGTCAGGGAAGGAGAACTAGGAATTCAGGGATCCACCATGGCCACTCATAGTGCTGGTAGTAAAACGTCAATCTTGGTGGGCTGTGTGCTTTTGCTGGGCCACAGAAAATATGACAAAAGAAAAAGTTATGGTTTGGGCTCTAGGACAAAGATGTGAGGCTACTTTTTCTGTTGTACTCTAGTTTGGTCACATGGATATCTCTTTCCACACACAAACTTATGGAGAGAGACAGAGCAGGCATCAGGGTACTTAGGGAAATTAAGCCAAAGAGAACTACATAATGATAACTAGTGTGGACCCCGGCCCTCAGTCTTAAAAAGAGAATCTCAGCACACAGGGATGAATCCTAGGACAGAAATGCAATTCTCAGTCTCTAAATTTTGTGGTATGGACTCCAAATTAAGTCTTCATTCGAGAGAAAGTAATTGATGCAAAATAGTACTTTATAATTTAAATACTGAGGGTTCAGGCTCGAAATTTACCTTAACCCAAAGTCAATGTTCTACCATATTTCCTAAGTAAAGGTTGCACCATTACTTTCCTCTATCCTCTTTCCTGCTAGAGTAAGCATAAGTTGTGCATGGCTATTATGCAATGCTATTGTTATTTATAGAATATACCTGTATCAAATATTTGCATAAAATTAGATGCAAGGAGGGGGAGCAGGTGGAAATAACAATTTGAATACAAGACTAAAAAGGGATATGCTTCTTAAACCAGTGGCTGTGGCTGACCCGGAAGCACTGCTTAAGAAAGGAGCACACTTTAAAGCAGTGCACAGGCAGCAGTGAGAACATTGAAGCTGTTTCGATTACTGAAATGAAGCTCTTTATCATTGACACTATTATTTATTCATTTAGTTTCAGTCCCTCCATTTTTTTATTCTGGTCAATGTTAAACTTTTTTTTAAACCAGGTCTCATGCCGCCCAGGTTGGCCTTGAACTCCCACCCTCCCCACCTCTACCTACACACCCTGTGTTTGGGAAGACAGCTGTGTGCCACCATGCTCAGTATGTGTGGTGTTGAGGATTGAGCCCAGGACATTACACATGCTATGAAAGCACTCTACCCTCTGAATCACGCCCACAGCCCCAAGAATAAGCTGGCTTTTTTGTTGTTAATTCCACTGTGATAGCTCTGATGCATTCTGCTTCTTTAAAGCAATTAATTTACCTTCACTAAAAGAAGCAATAAACTTATGGGGACAAGTGAGATTGGTGCACCCTTTGAAATATTGCTAAGGCAATATCTTTGGTCATTGCACGACTATTATAAATAATATATTCACCTAACATATAAGTTGATTTTTTAGTCTATTGGCAAAAAATTAAAACATTTAAACTTAACCCAAAAAAAACAGATAGAGAAGAATAATTCTTTTCAGATAGAAAACTTTCTGCCTCATCCCATACATTTTTAACCCATCAAAGTCACGTAGAATCATAGACTCAAACAGTGGGCCATGATGAATGCATTGAAAGAGGAATGAAAACTGTGATTACTTATCAAGTAAACAGTAAACTACACTCTCCTAGTTCTAACTCCAATGCTCTTTCTGTACAGCACAAGCTCAATGTCGCTGCCATTGTCAGCAAAATACTTCTTGCGTTTCACTGTTCTCACCACACAAATGGGATAGCAAGGCAGGTAATTTTTTAGTTACCTTTCTTTCTCCCAGCATGAAAAGAAATAACTTTGTAACTTAAGTTCGAAATAGAATTTAGAGGTCACTTGGTTGCCTGCTGATCACTGAGGTATACTTAAGAACCATCAGAGACAAGATGAGGTGTATTTTGCCATCAATATTGTACTAGCAATCACAGGAGTCAAAAAAGCCCCACCTGCTACAAATAACCCATCCTGAAAGTCTGCTACATGGCCACATGCAGGTACTCAGATTTCAGTTTCATAGGCTAGAAAAGTCACCATCTCTTAAAAAACTAGCCTGCTTTTACAATTTCACATAAGAAAAACTTCTGCAGAGATCAAATCTAGAACTCCCGGTGATGACACAACACTTCTTTCTTAAGCATGCCCAAACGGTGATTGAAAATTTTTTTCTTTTCTTCTCAGTTTAAATAATGTTCCTGAGGATGCATGCAATGTCATCATTGGGATAAAAGGTGTACCGAAAACGCTCCTGTTCAATGTTCACTCATTTTTACCTTCCACAGCTACTTGATGTGTTGAAAAATGTGACATTCTCAGACGGAAGGAACTCGTTTCATTTCGATGCCCATGGGGATTTAAATACTGGTTATGATGTGGTTCTCTGGAAGGAGATAGGTGGCGTCATGACTGTCACAAAGATGGCAGAATATGACTTGCAGCACGAAGTCTTCATCATCACAAGCCAAGAAGCAAAGCGCGAATTCAGGAAACTTAAGGTGATTTTGTCGTAGGGTGCTTTGCCAAATTTAAGTCAACTAGCACATCACCTGGAGAAGTCCTGATCTCCAGCAGGGCTTCCAGTGATTGTCCAGTGATTACTCACGGAACACCTTCCGCCCCTAAATTCCGTGTCGAGCTAGCATAGCCCTTACCCATGTCCTCGGTTTCCTCACTCCTCTCTCTTCAGTGGTCCCATTTCTCAATAGTGTCCAAATTCAACTCCGTATGTGGTCAGCTCTATGCGCATCCCCTAAGTAAATGATCTTGGGGCGGGAGAGGTGGGAAGACAAACTTTGTTCATTGGATTCGCATTAAATTTAGGAGTCCCAGTGTCCAGTGGACCTTGCGCTGCTGGGCAATCAGTCTGACTATTTCCCGGTGACATTGTCTCTTTTCTTGCTAGCTGGCCACTTTATACTCTTCTCTGACTTTAGTCACTTTCAGTTGATCCTGCTTTCTTTCTGTTCTACCCAAACACTAGGAAAAAAGAACTGCGTTGGGTCCCATAGCACATTGGTACCTGTGCTTCTAAATTCCATCTGGCCCTGTGAATGGACCGCTGTGCCTATGCCCAAAGGCAGCACCTCCACTTAACCTGTGGACCCCAGTCCCTTCGCCTGTCTAAGGACTTGCTCTGCCAACTGCACATTCTCCTGCATCCTCTACGATTCTCTCTTCTGCACTGTCCACTTGGTGATATAAATGTTTTATTTCTCCCATATTCAAAAGGCAACAGCTGTGTCAATTTCCCAATCCTCCTTCATTTGTTGCCCAAGCCTCTACTTCTCTTTGAAGCAGAACCTATTGAAATCATTAACTATTTCACCGGCCCCAATTCCTTCCATTCTCCTTTAAGCTGCCTATAATGCTATTAAAATTGTTTGTCTAGCTCACTTATACTAAATCTGAATATCATAATTTATTTAATAGACAAATATTCTTTTCTCCATACCATTGGCCTTATTTGCTTCGTAGACTCCACACTACCTTGATTTCCCCTGTGTCTCTAACCAGTTTCTGTCTCCTTTGTTAGGTCCTTATCTTTCTAATACCCCTAAACACTGGGGTGCACAGGCTCAACCCTGCTCTTTGTTGTCTGTTTAGTGACCTTATCAGGCTCCTGTCTTTAAACAATGTCATGTTGTAGGAGGCAAGTGACTTCTTGATTTTTATCTTTTAGCTCAAATAAGTACTGACTGCCTAACTGGAATTTCTACACGGATATCAATCTGATAGTTTTTTTCACTTGCTGTCTCCAAAACAGAATTCTTGATATTCTTTCCTACATCTCAGAGAATGACAACCCTCCTTTGTCTGTTGCTCATGAGATGCCCTGATGGGATGCTTGTCCCTGGTCTGCCACACAACACACTTGTCATACTGAAGACCCACTGAAAGTCTAACTTCCAAAATGAGTCTGACGACCGTTTTATCCCCTGGTTGTACCACTCCACGGCAAGGTACAGCCACTGCTCACCCATGTAGGAGTGCTAGCCTTGTAAATGTTCCACCTACACTCATACCCCTTCAGTCTGTTCTTAAGGCACCATCCTGGAAAATGAAGTGGTCTGTTCAGAGCTCTTCCACAGCATTGTATTTCTTTCCAGGTAAAGGCTGGTGGGTTTTTTTTAAGTGCTCCCTCTCCCACCTCTATCTAGCATTTTTCTCTTCTCAATACCTTCTCTCCTTCTATCTTCCCCTTAATTTCCATTCCCCTGCCATTCCACAGTTCTCCCTCTCTTTTATACATGCCTTCCTTTTTCTTGATGGAAGGACTGTGCACCAGCTCCAGTCTACTTTACATTGTCACACCTGAATCAGGCATGATGGCGAGTGCCTGTAATCCCAGCACTTGAGAAGCAGAGACGGGAATCCTGAGCCTGGGTTCACAGTGGAAAAAGCACGTCTAAGCTTATAAAGTAGTACAGATGAAAAGAACATGTTTAGCACTGTGTTGAATCCACAGAAGAAAGAAGAAAGAAAGGGAGGATTAAGAAACAAGAGGGAAGGAGATTTTAAAAAGAGGGAGAGAGGGAGAGTGCTCAGGAGAGTAGCAGCATATTGTCAGCTCTCTGTCTCTCTTCACTTCCCTGTTTTTGTTTTATTTTCTCCCCACTTGTCACCATCTCTCGTTTCTTTATTTTTGCTTATTTTTTTATCTTGTTTGCTGTCACCCTAAAACCCACATCAATGACTCACAAATGCCTGTAACTTTAGCTACGAGAGAGATACACACGCACGTGCACGCATGGACACAAATCAGGGTAGGGGAGATTCATGCACATAATTTTCAAAATCTTGTTAAAAAAACACCAGTCTTATTTTTCTTGCAGAATTTTTCCTTCAGCATAAAATCAGAAATTCCCAGACTCTCATTTCATTTTTAAGCTTTACAAATATGTACCTTTCCATCTGCTGGGAGTTCTCTGAAAGAGGTATTGTCCATGGCTTTTTTTATAGAAGGCACAAATGTCAATAGGCTTGGGGTTGCATGCCTTTAATCCCAGGACTCTGGAGGCAGAGGAAGGTGAATCTCTGTGAGTTCAAGGCCAACCTGGTCTACAGCATAAGTTCTGTGCCAGCCAGAGGCCCTGTCAAAAAAAAAGTTATAAAAGATCCATAAAGTAGTTTTCTCATCCAAACTGTCTTATATATTTTAAGCTTGTTCCTGTTCCTTAAGATGGGAATGCTATGAAAAAGACCAAAAATGCTACTTAGCAAATGTTTAAATGAGGAATAGCTAGGATAATTTTCTTTTTTAATTATTTAAATATTTTCTTTCTTTCTTGTACTGTAGCAAATTCTATCTAAATGCTCCAAGGAATGCAGTCCTGGTCAAATGAAGAAAGCCACAGGAAGCCAACACATGTGTTGCTATGACTGTGTGAGCTGCCCAGAGAATCACTATAGCAACCAGACAGGTGACCACAGCCACCTCCCACTGTCAGTGATGCCTCTGAATTGGTTCTCTTGGGCTGACTTTTCTGAATATGAACCCTAGCTTTATCTTTTGTTTTACATTTCTTTCTTTTCCATTCTGGGTATCAAACATTGGGCTTTGTATATTCTAGACCCATGCTCTACCACTGAACTAACCCCCCAACCTCTCTCTAGGCCCATACTCCACCACTGAACCCCACAACCTCTCTCTAGGCTCACGCTCCACTAACTGAGCTACACCCCCAAACTCTCTCTAGGCCTATGCTCTATGACTGAGCTACACCTCCAGCCCCTATTTTTATTTATTTTATTTCTATTCTTATTCTTGAGACAGAGAGATTCGAAAATAGTCTTACACAGTTCAGTTAGCTTGGACAGGATTATGAGAATCATGGGTGTAGATGGAGGAAATGGCTTGATCTATGTCTAATCTCTAAGCCACATTCTTAGCAAGGTCTCTAAACTGCCACCAATAAAAACAAGTTCATGAGAGACTCGCATCTCTCTGGAGTAATTTCCTGAAGAAGCACAGCCCAGTTGGCCTCTTGACTTCTCTATTATACTTTCCCATCTTCCTCTTTGCTTCCATTTACCTTCCTCTCCCACATTCTTTGGGTTCTGTGTAGGTTTTATTTGAATAAGGAACCAGTTTGACCTCTCCTGTGCTTTTTTTTAATACAGTGGTGTAGACAACCACCTAGCTTAAATGTTTGTGATGTAATCTTTCTCCTTTCCCTGCCAGATATGGATCATTGCCTTTTATGCAACAATGAAACCCACTGGGCCCCAGTAAGGAGCACTGTGTGCTTCGAGAAGGAAGTGGAGTATCTGGACTGGAATGACTCCTTGGCTCTCCTCCTCATCGCCCTCTCCCTACTAGGAATCGCTTTTGTTCTGGCCATTGGCATAATATTTACAAGAAACCTGAACACACCAGTTGTGAAATCATCTGGGGGATTAGTGGTCTGCTATGTGATGCTCACCTGCCATGCCCTGAACTTTGCCAGCACAGGCTTTTTTATTGGAGAACCCCAAGATTTTGCATGTAAGACCAGGCAGACACTGTTTGGTGTGAGTTTTACTCTCTGTGTCTCCTGCATTTTGATGAAGTCCCTGAAAATTTTGCTAGCATTCAGCTTTGATCCCAAGCTGAAGACCTTCCTGAAGTGCCTTTATAGGCCAGTCCCCATTGTACTCACCTGCACAGGCATTCAAGTGGTCATTTGCACTCTCTGGCTGCTCTTGGCAGCACCTGTTGTAGAGGAGAACATCTCCTTGCCTAGAGTCATTATCCTGGAATGTGAGGAGGGCTCTGTCCTGGCCTTTGGCACCATGCTGGGCTACATTGCAGTCCTGGCCTTCCTTTGCTTCGTATTTGCATTCAAAGGGAGGAAACTTCCTGAGAATTACAATGAAGCTAAGTTCCTGACTTTTGGCATGCTGATTTACTTCATAGCTTGGATCATATTCATCCCTGTCTATGCTACCACATTCGGCAAGTATTTGCCTGCTGTGGAGATTATAGTTATTCTGATATCCAATTATGGGATTCTCTGCTGTACGTTCTTCCCCAAGTGCTACGTTATTCTTTACAAGCAAAAGACTAACACCAAATCAGCCTTCCTCCAGATGGTTTACAATTACTCATCTCACAGTGCCAACAACCTTGCCTTGAGTCATGTATCCCTGGACACCACTAACCATGATACTGCAGTAACTAATCTAAGACATAATGACAAAGCTGCAGCCTGTCCCAACAGCAACCATTGCCTGTCACAAGTGTTTGGCATAGGCAGAGAAAATGCTATGATTGTATCTAAAACTTTGCATCAGAAAAGAAGTTCAAGTATATGAATTAGAGTTCTTAGGGCATGCCATGATCCCCAAGGAGAAGTTTCTCGTCTTTGCTGTAAGTTGTGTGTTAACTTTCCCAGGAAATATATCTTGTATAGTTTTGCTACCATTTGCTTGAATACTCTCTCTGTTTAACTACCTATAACATAATAAATAATAAATAAATAAAGCTGTTGGTATTAATCTCCCTTTGTTTTCTATCACTCCCTTCAGCCTTTATCTTGACCAGCCTTCCTCTTAGGCAATTTGAAGTCAATGGATAAGACAACAGCCTTTTTCCATTCCCTACTATTCTCATGCCTCTTTTTCCAGCATTGTGATACTTCTAGTCTACTGAAGTTGAACAAGCCTTTGGGTAGTGAGTACATATCCAGTAATACACTAAATGTAGAGGCACAAGAAGTTACAATGGATCATTTCTAGTCTCCAGGAGCTCAAATTCCCTGGAAAGACAGATATTTCCAATCACTATAAAGATTCTTCATTTGTATTGTTTACAGAGAACTGTGACAGCATAGAGTATTTACGGACACCCACCTAGATGAAGGCAGGGTTTAGAAGGCTAAGTAAGGGATATGGTATTATATAATACCCTAAAATATAAATGGATGTTAGTTAGGTAATCAAAGAATGCACAGACTACATCCATTCCGTCACTGCACAGGACTCCCCTCCAGAAATAAGTGAATGCCACAGTCTGGGACTCCTTGCTAAGGAGTTGAGTCTTTATCCTGCTTGATGGCTCTCACAGTGTCTGGCTGGGTGACAATCGGTTCAAAATTCTTTATTAGAAAGACAATTCTCATACAAGATGGCAAATAATCTTGTTAAGAGCAGCCAGTATCTGTAACAAAGGAGGCTACATATGTGTTATCAAGCTGGGAAGGAAGTAGCAATTTATTTCAAACCACTGATGAAAGATGAGTTATAAGGTTCTAGCTAGTTATAAGGTTCTATAAGGTCAGACAGTGATGTGGGATACAAGAGGAAGTGGGGAAGGGAAATGTTGAGCCTGAAATGGTGAAACCCATCTAAAGATGAATCAAACATTCTCAGAATATTTGAGCTTGGTGGACCTCGATCAAAACTGACAGCAAGAACTCAGATGCCAGAATCATATTACTTCTTTAAAGAGTTTATCAAACAGGGCTGGAGTGTTTGCTCTGAGGTTAAGAGCTTGTTGCTTTTTCAAAGTACCTGGGTTTGATTTCCAGCACCCACGTGGTGGCTCGGAACCAACTCTAACTCTAGCTCCAGAGGATCTGATACCCTCTTCTGGCCTCTGAGGACACTAGGCATGACACACATACCTACATACAGGCAAAACACCCATACACATAAAAAAAAGCCTTAAAATAAATAAATCAAAAAAATGTACACCCACATGAACAGGTATGAGACCTTGTGTCAAACAAAACAAAAACAGGGTTGGAGAGATGGCTTAGTAGTTAAGAGCTTGTTGCTCTTGCAAAGGACCAGAGTTCAGTGCCCAGCAACCACAGTAGGCATCTTACAACCACCTACAATTTCTGCTCCACAGGATCCAATCTATTCTGTCCCCACAGAGGCAATAAAACACACATATACATACATAAAATAAGACTTACACACACAATATTGTCCCTGGTCTGATTTTCTTTTTAGCTGCCATTGTCTTTTTCCCTCTCTTTGCAATCAAAGGGATAATGTCATTGTTGTCATGTTGGTTACTTATTGGTGACATATTAGTTGAACTGCCAGCTAGTTAGACCACTTTGTTGAAATAATTCACAGAAAAGTTACAGTAACACTTTATCTCTTAAATTTAATTTATACTTTTGTGTCTGTTAGAATGCCTCTTCCTAGTTCCTCGGGTGGCTTTAAGACTCCACAGTCTGACGTGAGCCTTTTTCTGTCTGTTGTGCTGTCCTGGGCAGTGTTGGCCTCCTTTGTGGGTGTGTCTTTCCTAATGTGACTGCTGTATCTGAGCAGTTCTGCCTTTAAGCAGCTTTTGCACCCTCAACATGCTCTCTCCCATAATATTATCATCTCCAAGTCTGTACTTTGACCTAGATAACTCTCCAAACCGCATCCCTGCCCAGTATCAGTCCGTGGCTAACCTACCCACTCGTCTCTCTAGACTTAAAGTCAGCATAGCCACGATGAAATTTATGACTTCCCTTTATTCCCCCTTCTTAGTTTCCTTTTCTCACCATGCTTCACCACTGCTGAACTAATTGGAAACCTGGGTTTCATTCTTTGACCACATTGACCATTTAACCCTCTTACACCTCGTCTTGTAGTTTTTATTTTCTTATTCCTATACTTTTTTTTAGAACTTTGCTATTGCCTGTCAGGCATTGTGTTGCAAGCCTTTAACTCCAGCACTTAGTAGGGAGGCAGGAGGATATATGTGAATTTGAGGCTAGATGGGTCTATATAGTAAATTACAGGCCAGCTAGGGCTGTACAGTGTGACCTAGTCTCAACTACACACACACAACTAACCTGCTGTGCAACCTGTCCCTACTGTCATCACTTCCTTAACCATGTCCTTCATCACATCTTTCATAAACTGTTGCAAAAGCTACTGATTTGACTCTGATCTCAAACATTTCACTGTCAACACAGAGGCTCTTTTCCTGTACTTGTGTTTATTTGCACTAGTTCCATTTCCACAGGAAGGGGGGGTACAAGGAGCTTTTCATGTTACTCACATATTCCAAAGCTTGTAAGAAGTCAAAGGACTAATCCAGATCTCTAGGTTCTCTAAGGTCAGTACCAACTTAGGCTCCGTTCTTGCAGGTGCAGTAACCTGAGAAAGGCAAAGTGTTGGAGATAGCCCCACATCGTGCTGCTTCATGCCTCAGAGGCTGGGCTCCTCTCTGCATTGTGTCTTCTTTACCTGTGACTATCTGAGGAACAGCTGAATCCACAAGACATGATGAAACCGTTTCCTCTTCTAATAAAACTGATATCTGCCTTTGTCATAGCATTTAGTACACATCGCACACCCTTGGTTTGTCTTAACTTATTCAACTAATGGCTTCTAAGCACCTATACAATACCAAGCATAATCTAAAGATAAGAAATATAAAAAGCACTATATGACTGGCAAGATCTATGTTCTCAGGAAGTTTATATTTCAGCATTTGCATCATTTCGTAGTGAGGAAAAGTTCTAGCCTCTGTGTGTGTCCCTTCATTGCCATGACCAGCATCAGTAACTCTAAGACCCCAGAGTGACCTCTTATAATGTCATTATAAGACCCTGCTCAGGATTCCCTCCTAATACATAGAATTCATCATCATAGATCAATCCTTTTCAAGTTCCAATGGTAGTACTTTCATGTTCGTGAATATTTAATAAGCTCTGATTGCAATCACAATTAAACTTCACCTACTTGCTAAACAATAGACATTTTTAGAAAGAATAGGTGGTGGGGGTGGTTTATTTCTCAGCCTGAATATATTCATATACAATGTGGCAGTCCTGGGCTGGAGAGATAGCTCAATGGTTAAGAGCACTGACTGCTCTTCCAAAGGCCTGGGGTGCAATTCCTAGCACCTACACTCAAAATGGTCTCAAACTCTGGTTCTAGAGGGTCTGACACCACGTCTGGTTTCCTCAGATACCAGGCATGCAAATAGTGCACAAACATACATGCAGGCAAAGTACCTATAGACATATAAAATAAGATTTTCTTAGCAACCAATATAGTGATGCCATCTTAAAATAGTGTTAAAGAGATAAAGTATTCTGATACACATAAAAATGTTAAGAAATGACTATCCTGTTGGTGGTTTGACTGGCTCATAACTCTGTTTACATGAAAATAGTTTCTCCTGTTGATAGGGGACCAAAACAGCAGGACTGCTTCCAGATTTCCTGGGTTGGTCACACAAAATAAAAAGTCCCAGCTGTGGGTCACCAACAGAATAGACAAAAGAAACATTGTTCCATGTAAGGTGTGAGGTTTACTCCAGTTACAGTTACTTTATTCCAGTGGAGAAGGAAACCAAGCTCCAAATTATTTGAAGCTGAAACTATGCCCATGTCACCAGGTGAAGCAGGCAAGTAAGACAGGGCTACTTTGTTGTAAAATTTTCTTTTAGCTGTTGAAGCTCTTAGATTCAAGTGGGTGTAAGATGAATAAGGTTTTTAATCTCCTTTTGAAATAAAGGGTTTATTTTCTTTTAATTATAAAGGTAATACCAAAGTATGTTTTTAAATACAAAAATAAGAGCAACACACACACACACATAAGAAAGTGCCCACATCTCCAACCAGTCAGAATTCAGCCAGTTTTTTGCAGATCACCCCTTAAAGTCCAAATCATTACTCAAACAGATATTTTGTCATTAGTCAAAGCCAACTGATTTAGAATTCAGTGCACTTAGAATCTAGAGTCAGAATAACTCACATAATTGAACTCTTATCCTGTTCACAGGGACATACACAGGAAAATATTTTATTACTAACATAGGGTGGGGCATAATCCACATTGCATACACAGTTTTTATTGTTAGGAAATCAGAAGTCAGTCAGCTCAGGTTTTATAAATCTCTCAAGAGCAAAGTCCAGTGTAATTATCACTAGCGTGTCTTACATTTTGTACAAGCTGTCCCCAGATTAGAACTCAATAAATGCTGAATGAGCCAACCAGATTCTCATATATAGTCTTAAAATTTTGATCTTCCCAGTAACTCAATGACATCTTCTCAAACTTATCTTCTCATACTACAGTATCCTCATACAGTATTCCAAATGGCTAGAGCATAAAGCAGTTGCTGGCACAGTGCTCAAACCACCCATAAAAATAAAACAGAGACTAAAGATGTAAAGAAGTTTTAAAACACGAAGCTTCTATCATGACATCACAGACTGCATCACCTTTACAATTCTCCCCACTCCCTTTTACGAAAAGAAAACTTATTTCAGTTTACATTTCCAGGTGGTAGTTTGTTAACAAGTGAGTTGTGGGGCAGGCATCTTAAAGCAGGCCCTGAAGCAGAAACTGATGTGGAATTCCCTTCTCTGTGCTGTGAATACCATTGGCTAATAAGGAAGCTGATTTGTCCTATTGCAGCGCAGGAGAGATTAGGCAGAGTCAAGCAGAAGCCATGTTGCCACTACGGTAGACGGACACCGGACTCTGGACAGCATCTTACCAGTAGGCCATAGCCATGTGGCAATACACAGATTACTAGAGATAGGTTAATTTAAGACATAAGAGCTAGACAGAAATATGCGTAAGATAATGGGCCAGGCAATATTTTAATTGATACAGTTTCTGTGTGGTTATTTCAGGTCTGGGTGGCTGGGAAATGAACAAGAAGTCTCCACCAACAAAATGACACCCAGCATTAGACAATGTACATCCACATAAAGCCTTAAAAAAAAGAGGGCTTCTAAACCCACAAAGCAGGGGTCAAGCACAGTTTCTTGGTAGCCACATATTTTTTCAGATAGGCTCTGTTTGCTGGCTGTGAACAGAGACTGGCTCCTCTAAGAGAAGGCGATAGCAGCAAAAGCAGCACAACTCCTTTAAGAAGGCTTCCTGGTTCATGTTAGTTGCACGAGCAGCTCTAGCTTTTTCAGGAGACCAAGCACTTAACAGAATCTATGAGTAGCATGTTACAAATTCCATTATGGTGACACAGACCCACTGTGACCCTGGAGCTGGGACAGTGTGCATAGCTCTCAGAAGCAGCAAACATGACTCCACTATGTTGGAATGGGTGGAGCTAACCTTGAAGTTGGTCCTAGCCATGCCCCCTTAGCATTTAAAAAAAAGAAAAAGAAAAAGAAAAAAAAAGATTGCAGATACAAAATAAAGACAAATTCAGATAAAAAAAAACCTCTAAATGGGTCACAGTGTTAAATAAATATATGTAGGCTTGAGAGAAAGAAGAAAAAATATAGACATCTATAAAAAGAAGTAAATTTTTTTTAAAAAAAATAAAAGTCTTTAAAGAGACAGAGTACAGACAGTCACAGATTAAAGGAGTAAAGATAATAACATAAATATTAAACTTGTAGAACAAGTAATAGAGCAAGAAAGTAAGATATGTAAAGATGGGATATACACAGAGTCTGGATCATGTATAGTATTGTGTTTTCATTGAATGTTTTGACTGTGAATGAACTAAGTACACAGAGACATTTCATTGTACAGGGTGCTAAGCTAAGCCAACATATATATTTTAAAGGTATCTTGACTTTAAAATTTGGTTCTAAGGATATGTTTCTTTGGATAAAAGGTTCTGCTTTTGTTTCCACAGAGGATTCCTTCCAGACTAATATGGTTTGATGGAACAAGAACCCCCTCCCCCAGAGGTCTCCATGAACTTTAGAAATGCTTCACCCAATAAACAGCAAGAAGTAGTTTAGAGAAAACTATGCCCAAATTCCCAAAATTATTGCTTATAAATGTCTGTTTACATTTAAAGCAGGATATGATATAGAGGTGAATACTTTACATTGGTATGGATCTTGATTTGTTGATAAAATTTTAAGACAAGTCTTGTTATATGTATATTTCTGCTCTTGATTAAGGTATTGTATTTGTGCAGCTCATTTAAAAATGTAATGTATAATTAAGAAATACAGGTTAATAGATAGTCATCTATAACAGTCAAATTGTAGTTGTGTTAGGTTAGTTAGTTAGGTTTTCTAGATGTATAGAGATGTTTCAGATGAATAGTTATTCTTCAAACCTTTCAAAGACTAACAGAATATGGTATTTAAAATGTTTTAAG
>LOJH01001934.1:31436-42745 GCA_001685095.1 Ellobius talpinus
GAATATGGTATTTAAAATGTTTTAAGAACTTAGGACTTTTCATGACAATGAGGCTAATCTGCTTCTGGAAGCACCAATTACATCAAGAGGATGATGGACATCAAAGAAGCTCCTTATGGAGTTTGTTAGCCCTTTGGGCAAGAAACTGCTCCTGGCTGGACTGCTTGATGGCATGCTGTATAGATTGGGCACACAGAACCCACAGAAAAATGGCTGCTGATATTGCCTAAAGAAGGTAAGACAGTCCATTAGCATTCCTACTTCATGAAAGAGTCTGCAAGACATTCTGCAGAACACAGAAGAAAGTGACTGACAAACTGCCAAATAGGTGGAACTGTCTTTGAAACTTCCTGATTCATGGAAAAATCTGCCAGATTCTATGGGCCTACAGGCTGAAGAGAGATGCTCCAATGTTACAAAAGAACTTTGGGTAACTGTTCAGGCAGTGAGATGTCTCTGTCAATTCTATAGTTTTAGAAGTTACTTACAATGCACTTCTTGTTTAACTTAAGTAATATTATACCCTTCTGGAGTCTTTGATGGAGTTGAAAAAGATAGTTTTATAATTATAAGAGATAGATTAGATATAAACTTTAGATTCACAAAGATAGGATAAATGACAGAGTATTTTCCTTAATTTGCCAAATTTAAATGGACTAACTATTGTAACTATAATTCTTGCTTGATAACTGTTTTATTATATGTAATCTTGCTATGTCAAAGTTAAAACCTTCCTTTTTATTTTGACAGGAAAGGGGAGGTGATGTGGGATTCCCCTCTGTATGCTGTGAATACCATTGGTTAATAAAGAAACTGCTTTGAGCCTATTGCAGTGCAGAATAGGACAAGGAGGGAATTCCAAGTGGATAGAAGAGGAGAGAGTAGGCAGGACTAAAGAGAAGCCATGTTGCCACTCCAGGAGACAGATGTTGGACTCTGGACAGAACCTTGCCAGTAGGCCACAACCATGTGGCAATACACAGATTAACAGAGAAGGATTAATTTAAGATATAAGAGTTAGTTAGAAATATGCATGAGCTAATAGGCCAGTGTTTTAATTGATACAGTTTCTGTGTGGTTATTTCAGGTCTGGGTGTCCGGGAAATGAACAAGCAGTCTCTGCCTAGAAGAAGCTGTAGGGAATGTAGCTACTGGATTGCCCACTGGCTGGTGCTCAGCTGATTTTTTTTTGTTTATTACAGCTCAGGTCCACCTGCCCATTATGGTATCACCCACAATGGGCTGAGTCCCCTTCACACACACACACACATGCACACACACACACACACAGAGAGAGAGAGAGAGACCAAAATCATTAATCAAGAGGGTGTATCATAGATACATCCACAGACCAACCTTTTCTGGGCAGTCCCTCAGTTGAGATTCTCTAGACTCTAGGTTGTGAGAAGTTGACAATAGTAACTAATAGCACAGGAAGGTCCCAGTTAGCTATACTGCAGCAGTGATCATGATGATAGTGGTATTCAGACATGGCAAAAGGATATATAGGAAATTCTGTTCACATGTGTGTAGCTGGATTGGTGGTTACCTTTGTCTTCTGGTGGCATAGAGAGTACCTTCCAGTACTGCCAACACTAGTCAGTAGGGAGTGGAGATTCTAGTTAGACACCAGCTCGACTTCTCCATGTTCAATGTGACATGTAAGTTTGTCTTCAGCAATAGAGCTTTACTTTGCAGTTGCTTTTTGGAAAACAACCAAAAGCCCAAGTTATTTGTGGATTCCCATGGGGACCCTTTGGCTAACTACTCAATTAAATGTAACCCATTTCTGACACTGGAAATTTTGCTTGTTGGCTAAAGATGCCTGGTTGGGGTATTCACACCTACTATTTGGTGACTCTTTAGATATTATTCATAAATATGTGTGTGTGTATGTGTGTGTATTGACACAGTGTCTCAGCTGTCTTGGGAACAGCTCTGTAGATAAAGCTGGCCTCAAACTCACAAAGATCCACCAGCCTCTGCCTCCCAAGTGCTGGGATTAAAAGTATGCACCACCACTGCCTGATCATATATGTACATTTTTAAAGATGCTTCTACAGTGGTAGGTTTCAGTATAACCCTTCAAATGACCCTCAGTGTTAGTTGTCCCTCACTATTTCTTTCCTTTTCTCCCATCATCTCTCCTCCTCTGTCTAATCCTGTTCCTGACTGTCACTGTCTATCCATAATTATCCATTTTATTTCTCCATTCTTGAGACAGTCTCCCATCTCACCTAGTCCTTTATGTTATACCTAACCTCTATGGTTACATACACTGTAGCATGTCGATTGAAGGCTTTAAAACTAACATTCACATGTGAGAAAATACATATATTTGTCTCTTAGGGGCTGAGTTACTTCACTCAGAGTAATTTTTTAGCTCCATCATTGACACATGTACTTCATGATTTTGATTTTTTAACAGCTGAGTAATATTTCTTTGCACAAATGTACCACATTTTCATTATTCATTCATCTATTGATGAACATTGGGAATGCTTCCAATTTCTGGTTATTAGGATAGAGCAGCAATAAACATGAATGAGCAAGGATCTCTATAGTAGGGTGTAGAATCCTTTTGGTATATATCCAAGAGAGAAACAGTTGGATCGTGAGGTGGATTATTCCCAGCTTCCTGAAGAACCAGCATGCTATAGGAGGTCCTTCTGTCTTTGTGTTGCTTTCATTGGTTAATAAAGAAACTGCTTTGGGCCCTTGATAGGGCAGAACTTAGGTAGGTGGGGGAAATTAAACAGAATGCTCAGAGGAAGAAAACAGTGTTGGAGAGAGCAGCCATGGAGCCACCAGAGACAGACATGCCAAATCTTTCCTGGTAGGCTACAAATTAGTGGTGATATACAGATTACTAAAAATGGGTTAAATCAAGATGTGAAAGGTAGCCAATAAGAAGCTAGAGATAATGGGTCAAGCAGTGTTTTGATTAATACAATTTCTGTGTGGTTATTGTGGGTGTAAGCTAGCCGGGCGGCCGGGACAAACAAATGGGCCCTCTCCTTGCAACACCAGCACACTGATTTTCATGGTTACTGCACAAATTTGCACTCCCACCAGCAACAGTTAATGTTCTCCCACCTGGAATTTGCATGGTCTGAGGCTAAAGAATCAGTTATAACTCATTTGGGTTTTGTATGATTCACTACAGTTTCCAATTTAGAACATGAAGGGCCTGGATGAAATCATTTTAAGTGTTTTCTGAGTCTAAAGCTCCAGATCCATCAAAAGCACTTCAGGGCAGAGGCACTACGGCACTTTGTTTTGGTGTCCTGTTTCTGATTTTATACCAGAGCACATCTATCCTTTTACAGAATAGTTATTTTTGCTCATGCTCCTCCTCTGTATCCCCAGTGAAATGAAGTGTCCAGCACATGATCAGAGTTTTACCTTTTATGGGAAAGCACTATGTTGGCTAAATTTACAAGTGTGTTTGACCCTTAGAAAAGAATACATACAGTAGTGTTCATCTAATCTCACAGAGAATGCAATAATCCCAGAGAACAATCCCCAACCCCAATCATTCCACTCAAAGGGAACTTAAAGACATGACCATCTTTGCTTTCTGCTTGTGGAGAACATAGATGAAAAGCTTCCCCTACTTAAGTCATTAGCTAAAAGAAACCTAAGTTTTAGAACTCAACTTGTGCCCCTGTGAATGCTAGGACTTTCTTTTCTTTCAAGCAACCTTCCAAAATCAAACACACACACACACACACACACACACACTTACACACACAAACATACATGCTCACACATACTTAAACACACACACAAACTCACTCACACATTCATATACACTTAAACACACATAAAACATACACACTCACACACAGACATACAAACTCACACAAAAAAACACCTAAACACACACTCAAACAAACACACATGCTCACACGCTCACTCACATTTGCACATACCCCACTTGTCATTTATCACTCAAGGATGTAGAGAAAGTAAGAAGACTGTTCCAAGACAGTGAAACACTCTTTTCTTCTTTTCCTATAAAATGCAATGAGCTGTGCTTGGAGGTATTATGAATATGCCAGTGTCTGAGTCACCCAGAGTGGGTTCCTGTGAGGTCCCAATTCTGTGTTTACAATAAAGAGCTGGGTAGAGGAGAGAGGGGAAAGTTTGTCCTCTTCTCAGCACATCTGGGTAAGTTGAATTGCTATAGATTAATAATTTATGTAAGATATACACAAAAAGTCACACAAACTCTTCTATTTCCTCATGGCTAAATTGTTCTCTAAAATTAGATACAAAGAACTTTGGTGAGAAACGTGACGGAGAAGGTTTGGTCACAGGCCTGCTTTTTCCTCACAGTCAGTTTCCTAGATATATCAGAAGGAACAATGTGTCAATGGCAGGTTTTTTGGGGGTTTTTTTTGCCAGGAAAACACTCGCATTCCTTTTCCTTGGCATTATATTTAAGTAGCTCCTTCAACATCTCGAAGAAATCCTTTTTGATTTTCCTACCCAATTTCAACAACACTATTATTAGCTTTAAAAAAAAAAGAAAGAAAGAAAAAAGAAAGGAAGGAAAGGAAAGGAGAGAGAAACTGACAATGGCTACCTATCTCTTGGCTCCACTATTAAAGGAGCTTGCAGCCAAACCTGGTGACCTGAGTTTGATTCCCTGAGCCCCACATGGTGGAAAGACAGAGGTGACTCCTTTAATTGTCCTCTGACATCCACATGTAAGCATACCTTGGAGTGTACAAACACAGAGATAAATAAATGTAATTTTATAGAGTAAAAAATAGGTATCTGGCCTATCATATGAGGTGATTATAAAGATAAAAACATAATACACAGGGGTAGAGAGATGCTCAGTGGTTAAGAGCTCTTGTTCTTCCAGAGGGTCCGGTTTCAGACCCAGCATCCCAGCATAGGCTCTCAATTACCCCTAACTCCAGGTCTAGAAAGTCTGGTGTCCTCTTTTGACCTCCATGGACACCAGATAAGCACACGGTGCACATACATACATGAAACCAAAACATACATGTACATAAAATTAAAAATAAGCCTAAAAATTCAAAAGGTGTTGCACCTTCAAGTACTTTGGAAGCTGTATGTCACTCCTCAAAATATTATTACTGTCACCACCACTACCTTTGTTTCCACAACAGTCGTGGTGTCTCTCTGAGGAGGAAGTTAAGGAACAGCAGTGTTGAGTTCCCCACTTAGGCTCACACGAGTTGAAACGAATTTACACACATTGACCAGCTGCAAGAATACCAGTTCACACACAGTGAAACTGAGCGAAATTTCTGAAATTTTACTAGAGCATTTGCCCCCACATGCTCGCCATACAGTTTAAACTTGAAGAGAAAGGAGAGAGAGAGAGAGAGAGAGAGAGAGAGAGAGAGAGAGANACTTGAAGAGAAAGGAGAGAGAGAGAGAGAGAGAGAGAGAGAGAGAGAGAGAGAATCATCTTACACACAGCCAAGTGAAAATGTTCAGTTCTCACGACTGAACCCGTTTCTCCAGTAAGACAAAGCAAGGCATGACGAGGAGGAGAGAGAGCATTGCACCCACACATGAACAACAAGACAGGTGTGCTCGGCATGATCAGTGTAAGCAGGGACATAGGAATACCAGGGTAAGACACGCTGGAACAATTCCTTTTACTAAGCCAGTTGGGAGGCAGCTTCTGATGTAGAAAACCCACAGGTACAGATTTGGACCTCCCAAACAAGTTCTTCACTACACAGAGATACATTTACAAGATTTTCTTTACAATAGCCCTCAAGATAATAGAAAGCTTTTAAAATTAAAGAATTTAAATATCTGTAATTAAATAAATTATGGTACAATTTCTCAATGAAAGATTGTTTTAAAAAACTTTTTAAAGCTGAGGCAATTTTACATGAATTCTCTGCCAAGTATTAAATAAAGAATAAATTGTTGAGTAGAATTTCTTCCATAATTGGTAGACAGATGATAGATAAAAACACAATCTAATAATAACATTTTCCCTCTAAACATCTCACAGCTATGTAGATTTTCACTTGCTATGTTTTATTATTCTTTACATTTTATTACAATGAGTACATTTTGTTTTTTGAATAAAAATGTGAATAAATTCCACTTTTTATCCTGCCCATGTATTGACTTAGAGAAATTACAATGAAAATCAAATAAATGCTTAAATAATAATAATAATAATAATAACAATAAAACAAACACTATGGAATATTCTAAAATAAGAATAATGATGAAAGCTGGGGATGTCCCAGGAACAGTTGATCCTTCCAGACAAGGCAGCAGGGATGAGGGCATGTGATGCTGATGAGCCCATGAGCATCCATAAAACCTAAATAAATCCTTTTATATGATATATAGTACTTGTTCACATAGATCCCAGGATATTAATATTTGTTAATAAGTATAGGGTGACAAATAACAGTGCAATGACGAGAAAGTGGATTTTTATATAAAATTCAAGCTAGGCATGATGACTCAAGGTCTGAAATTTCTTTTCACTATTTTTCAAATCCAAATTAAGTTTCGTGATTTTTAAAAACTAAAATATAATTTTATAATTTCTCCCTTTCCCTCTTTCCCGCCACTCCTTCCATACTGCCCCTTGATTCCTCTCGAATTCTTTTTCTTTATTACAGCCTACCTAAGTGGCGAGCTACGGACCAGTGAGACACCCTATCTCAAAAACAGGGACAGTGGTACCACTGCAAGGACACTTGAAGTTGCTCTCTGCCCCTCACATGTACTTCACGCATACCTGAGCACCTACACGTACACACATATATGAATATGTATCCCCACATACTAAACCACAGAAATCGGAGTATGAGGGACCATCATATTGTTCAAACATTTTCTCTCTGTTGAACTCTTCCCTTAAATCAAACCAGTTTTGCCTGAGTAGTACTGTTCTGTCCCCACCCCTTTAGATGATTTTAGTGGGTGTTTGAAATTAAACTTGAGAGTTACTGAAAACTATGTGAATATAAAGATAGAATTCAACAAAACTCAAGCCTGTACAGAACATACTTTAAGTCATTACAACGGGTAGATTTCAAAACAACTTAACTATCCACACTAGAGAGTAGATTATAAATAATCTCATTTTGTAATTAAGCTCAACACTAAGTTGTCACATAAAATAAGTGCAATACAGCTGTAGTGACACACGTCTCTAACCTTAGTGGTCAAGAGCTGAGGCCAAGAAGTTTAAGTGCAGGCCTGGACTACACAATGAGGTCGTGTTCTAAAAGGAAAGCATGGGAAGGTTAAAACGGTAAAAGACCGTTCCAATTTCTGAAGCTGAGAAAAATCATGGGAAGACAAAATAACAACAAAAACACACATGTCAGAAAAAGCACATGATGTAGAGACTGTCCATAATGTTCACAAGCTTGTCCTGTGAAGGATGGGGTAATGACCTTTAATTCATGATTTGATTCTGTGTACTTCAGCCTTGGGCAAAACAGAGAAGCAATCTCTTCTATTTCCCATTCCCAGGAAAATCCATACATCCTTCTTTGGGTCCTCCTTGTTACCTAGCTTCTCTGGGGCTGTGGACTGTAGCTTGGTTGTCCTTTACTTTGCAGTTAATATCCACTTATGAGTGAGTACCTACATCGTTTGTCTTTCTGGGTCTAGATTACCTCACTCACTATAGGATAATTATTTTTCTAGTTCTATCCATTTGCCTGCAGTTTTCATGCAAATATTTTACCACTGTATAAATGTACCACATTTTCTTTATTCATTCTTTGGTTGAGGGATATCTAGGGTGTTTCCCAGTTCTGGCTATTACAAATAATGCTGCTAAGAACATAATTGAGCAACTGTCCTTGTGGTATGATTGAGCATCCCTTGGGTATATGCCTAAGATTGCTATAACTAGGTCTTAAGGTAGATTGATTCCCAATTTTCTGATTGGGCAAACTGGGGGTTTGGGTAGGGCAGGTTGAGGGCAGGACAGAGGGGGAGAGTAATGAAAAAGATGTCTTGATGGGGAGGGGCATTTAGGGGTTAGGGAGAAACCTGGTGCCAGGGAAACTACCCCTAGCTAAGACTCCTAGCAGTAGTGGAGAGGGTGCCTAAACTGGCCTTCTCCTGTAATCAGGTTGGTAACTACCCCAACTGTCATCAAGTGTGTGTGTGTGTGTGTGTGTGTGTGTGTGTGTGTGTGTGTGTGTGTGTTGGTCCTCACAAGGGAGCCCACAGAAACAGTTAACTTGGGCTTGTATGAGCTCACAGACTCTGGACCGATAGCTAGGGAGCCTGCTTGGGACTGATCTAGGACCAAGTCTTCATGTGTGACAGCTGTGTAGCTTGGTCTATTTGTGGGACTCCTAGCAATGGGATAAGGGCCTGTCCTTAATTGTTGAGCTGGCTTTTGGGAACCTATTCCTCATACTGGCTCTCCTTGCCCTGCCTTAAAACAAAGGGAGGAAGTTAGTACTACCTCATCTTGATAAATATGTTATGCTTTGTTGACACCCATGGGAGACCTGCCCCTTTTGGAACAGAAACAGAAGAGTGGATGGGGCCAGGGGCAGGGGGGAGGCGGGAGCAAGGCAGGAATAGGAAGAGAGGTGGGAGGGGAAACTGTAGTCAGGATGAAAAATGGATGAAAAAACTTAATAAGGAAAAAAAACAGAGAGGCAAACTTGGCCTCACTTGTTCCTCTGATATGAGAGAAATCTATGCTTAGAATTTCTGACTGACAAAAGAAGACGACAGAGAAAATGTATGTATATAAATTTCGGAATACTGTTACCTGAAGGCGGGAAGAAGTCATCTTCTTCATTGCCCCAGAATTCCCTTAAGCGCCAATTTGTAAAACAATGTGAGATATTGCTGCCACCTAGTGGGCATTTATATTTTTACTTTTTTATTATTGCAAACTGAGACCCTCAAGGAATACTTGTAAAATAATTTCATGACGAGTGCTAATATTCATGCTTCAGAATAATTCAATACTGATGAATAAAAGCATAGACATAAAATATTTATTTTATTAATTTACTTATATAGATAATTAGAAGTGGTACCACAATTAGAAGCAAAGAATTTGTTTTTAGAGTTTTAGAGAAAAGAATATAATTTTAACCTACAGCAAGATAATAATCTCCCATCTTTTACTTTGTATTTTTAGGGTAAAATAATTCCATAAGCTGTCTTTTCTTCCAAATGTAAATGTAATGTGCATGCATAGAATCTTCATTAAACATTTAATACCTGTTGTTAATTCATTCCAGACTTTTTAATATATCCCCCTTTGTGCAAACGACAACAAAGTTCCATTCAGAATTTTGGGAATTTTCAATAATTGTGTCAAGTTTTACTGGCAATCATGATGAAGAGAACTCATTGTAAACTTAACTCCCAATTTAACTCCACATGCTAACTCGGAACCAAGTTCCAATGTTCATTGATACGGGAATCTTGTGTTATAAAATACAAGGGAAATTAAAATCTCTATGTAACGTCTCATCCAATCTCTGCTGGAAAGGTGCGCATCATCTCAGTGAGACTTCCTAAGGCAAAGACTCGGTTGTACTGTGCGGACCATGGCCGTGGCTTCCGTGGCTTCTAGAAACTTGAATATCATCCTAGGAAAAGTTAACCCTGGTCTTTGCCTGGCAAGCAGTTAATGGGAAACAGGCTTATTTAATACCAGGCCGGAACACACTGAAGGGGCTTCACGGGTGAGTGGAGGAACCTGAGCACAGAAAGGGTTGGCCGTCTCCTGGCTACCAACTCACTCTTCCCGGATAACTCAGTGATGAAGACAGGAGGAAGAAGCACAAGCGAGTTGAAAAATGGAAAAATCTGAAGATAATTGTTTTCACTGGATTCTTGATGAGCAAGTTAACATGCCTTAGAATTTGCACTGGGCTGAAGGAGAAAAGAAAATAAGATAGACTATCACAATCAGTAAGCAGTCAAATTTAAGATAACGATGAGTTGATTGTTTGCTTAGTATTTATAATTTTATGTTCACCTATATTTCAACTTTGCTTTTATTTTTACATTATTAAATTTGTTCTTTGACAGTTTCTTACATTTATATAATGCATTCTGATGACTCTTGCCTCTAACCTTCCTTATCTCCCTCTCAACCCTGTGAAGCTCTCTCTTCCCGACAAGTCCCTGTCCCACGTTCATGACATTTTCTTTATTTTGAATCCCATAGAGTTTAAGCAAGGCTATCTGTGTGACTGTGGATTTGAGATTGCCCACTGGAGGTTGCTGGGCTCACCAGTGGATGCATAACTGAGGATAACGACCACCCCTGCCACCATGATCTATCAGTATCCAGCAGCTCAGCAAGGAGGAGTAGGGTCACATGCTCCTTGCAGGACTATACTTGGCTGTTGACAGGCCCTGTCTTAGGCAGGTCACTGCAGCTGCGGCATCATGATTGCAAAGGTTGCATCATGCCCTAAACATTTCAGAGCGCTTCTCCCTATATTCCAGTACTTGCATTCTTACTGGTCCTCATCCACAGTGTTCTCTGTGTCTTAGAGGAGATAGAATAAATATCTTATAAAGAGCTGTGCACTCGTTTATTACTTATTCTCAGCACCCTGAGCAGCCATGCCTAAGATGAGAGACTTGATAGGAATGAGGGGCTTCTCTGACTGAGAAGCAGCCTTCGCCCCTGGATACAAATGTAAATAATTTGAAGGCAGTTTGGTGTCATGTCAGTTTAGCTAAACAATGGTAGTCAGTCCCCCACCCCCAGGGTCTGTCATCTCCCTAGCCACGTGTTTTTGATTCAGTTTATAATACCAAGAGTACCAATACTGTGGGACTCAGATAAATCAGAAGGGGTTGGTCATCCCCATAATAGCTCAGCCACTACTGCACCATTGGACACATATTACCTACTAGGTTATTATCATGCTTTGTAGAGTTCACAGCTGAGTGAGCATCTTGATGCCTTTTTGCTCCTAACAGCCTGTAGAGCATCTTTCAATACTACTATGAAAGCTAGTCAGCAAAAAGGAAGATTCCAACCCTTCTTCAGCCTGAATTCTCTGTATCTTAAATCCAAGGTACTTTATTCTGGTGGCCAATAAGGAGGAACGGCAGGACCTATTTGATTTTAGAAGCTTCTGGAGCCTATCTGAGGAACAGTTCATGAGGAAGTGTCCCACATCTGACTCTAGGACTTTTGTTTACTAACCCATAGAGTCTCTGTGCAAATTATCTAGCCATGCACTCCCCTGTCTCTCTTCTAACCTTACTTTTGTTATGTTTTGGTGTGGGAAGTCCTTCTGTATATGTGTTGCTTTTATTGGTTAATGAAT
>LOJH01001935.1:4965-16688 GCA_001685095.1 Ellobius talpinus
CACACACACACACACACACACACACACACACCTGTTTTCTTTTTAGATTTACTTTGCTTTTCATAGCAGAGGTGAGTAGGGTATAGTTACATTTTGGAGTGATGTAAGAATCCTGTTCTCACAGCAGCATAGGATATGGGTGAGAGAATGTCTGCTTCTATAAGAAAATACTAAGCGAATTCCAAGGACACTCCATCATTTTGCAGCCTGGGATCGCTGCAGTCATGCCTGAGCTTATATAGGAGTTCCAGATGGGTCATTCCTCCAGACTCTGTGCCAGACCCACTTAGCACTTAGTCAGCATTTTTTAAATCAATCATTAATCTTTTCCAGTTTTTTTTTAATGACTAGCCATTACGATCTCAAGTCAATCCATGAAGAACATTAAGATCATTTGATAACTACCTCTTCCTAAGAAATCACAAACTTTTGCTTTTGGCAACAGCGCTAATAATCCCAGCTGCCTATTGTTTAGCATTCACGAGGAAATTCACACATGGACAACTTCCTTCCAATACAACTTAGAGCTGAATGAATCGGATGGCAGGAAGGTTTGGGTTCCCAGAGCCCCTTGCTCGTATATCTTAAACCTTCAACCCAATCCTTGGGATGAAGGACGAACCCACAGTTCTTAATTAGGCATTCAGGATTGTTGTTGTTGTTGTTGTTGTTGAAGATGTAGGGGGTTTTACTAAATTTTTTTCAGGAGAATCTTTGAAATTTTTAAACAATTATAATTTTTTCCCTGCTTAGCTTCCCCCCTTCAGCATTATTTCCCACCCAATTATATTACTTAGAAAAAGAAAAGTACTTTGAGGCTAGAGAGAGGTCTCAGCAGTGAGGAACATTTGCTAATCTCACACAGGACCTGGGTTTAGTTTTCAGCACACACACACACACACACACACACACACACGCACACACACACACATAAAAGCAATCAATTACTTAGAAATGTAGTGTACTTTTATATAGGACATGAAAATTAGCAGTAAAATTAAAACATCATAGCACGGCATATGATGTTTTCCTTGCTGTTGTGTTTAAAAGGCTAAGTTTAGGTGGCAATTTTTATCATAGGTTTTTTTTGTTGCTTTTTTTTAAATCAGAGACACAACTTTCCAAGTTATTTTTTCCAGCTAAGATTTCATATGTATTCCCCCTTAGTACTTAGGGCCTGGGAAACAATTAAGATCTTTCCTCCTCTAAGAAGGTCACAGCAAACCTGAGAAAGAGCACGTGCCATCCCCGCCCGGCGTTAAGCACAAGTGGGCTTTTCTCTTGGCCGCTCATAGATATCTATAGTCACCGACATTTGGAAAAGTCTCTCAAGAGATTCCCACTTTACTTCCTCACTCCCGTTTTCTCTTCTGCCATTCCTTATCCTGCCTTTCCCTACCTCGCTCTCATCTCTTCTTACCCCCACTAACCCTCCCTGTCCCCCCCCACTCCCAAGTCTCTAGGACAATGTCCTCTGGCCAATTTAATGGTATTTGGTCTGAATTTGGAGAGCTTCTCTCTCAATTTGAATTATTCAGTAAGTATAGTGAAATACAGTGAAGCATATTTTGAGATAATAAGGAACTTACCTTTTTGTGATAAACAAATTAGAAGGCCAACACCAGTAATAGCTGCTTACTATGTAAGGCTTCCATGTGCCCTGGCGGAATAGAATGGATTGGTCGCCTATTTGTCAGTTGTTGGGTTTTTTGTTTGTTTGGTTTGCTTTGGTTTTGAACAAAGATTTTTTTAATTGAAAAATATTTAGGCAATATATTTTGATGAAACTCAGTGGTACTTTTGTGGCCATTTTGGCTTGTTTTGGCTTGTTTGGAACATTCTTTTGACTTATTTTGATTTTCATTTTTCTCTATTGTGTTTTTCAAAACTGTAAAGTTTTCCTCTTTCTTCTGACTGAGGTAGTAGTTCTTAAAACTGCACTTATACAGGCAAACAGTAAACAGCAAACAGTAAAGATATGGAAAGCTAATATGCTTGTTCATAAATCCTCACCTGTATAACATTGCCTAAGTGTCAGCTGCATCCCAGCTAATGACTGATGCTGAGTGGGGACCAGGGAGAGACAGAAACCTGCTCTACCGCTCAAGACAGGCTGTCTGTGATTTAGCCCCACCAGCATTTTGAGGGGCATCAAGAATTTTGATGAACTACTAGCCTTATTTCTACTCTTTACCATCATTTTGCTAATGACCTGCCCATGTCATAGCTATATCCACAGTAGATTTTCTGATTTGACAGACAACTTACTGAGATGACCTCAGGTCTCAAAACAGAATGCGCTTGAAGTTCTGATTGGCTGGGTGTTTCCTACCACTGCACCCGCCTTCCAGTTTACAAGGAACAATTATATAAATGGCAAGGAAGCTTTTCCATGCATTGTACTAGGGAGCCACAGATGCACGCGTCTCCATAGATTTGCAAGATGATTTCTATATTACATGATTGAGTATGGCATTGTTTATTTACACAAATAGCCATGTTTTCTAGACTAGTCACTTGGCAGCTTATGCAGGTCCTCTCCCAATCCTAGTTGTGGCAGATTCATGTTCATTATAGATTCAAAAAGAAGAGGAAACATATGTGTCATTCATATGAAGATGTTAGGATGGCCTCTCTATAATACAATAGGACAAAATAATAATAATAATAATAATAAGTTTTTAATGAACTACAGAATCCAAAGTCTAATGAGCACATAGACACAGACAGAAGAATTAGCCCAGGGGCCCTAACATGGGGTGCATGACAGGCATTTTGTGTGATAACGAAGTACTTTCTCCAGTTTGAAAACTACCTTGTGGAAGGATTTCTTGGAACACTGATAGGGAATAGAAAGTATTTATCAGAGAAAATAAGGAAACTGAGAAAAACAAGATTCCCCTGAACCAGTCAGTCAGAAGCCGGTGTGCCCTCTCCAGGGAAGAGGGGAATTGCAAGGCTGGCTTTAGTGCCAAGATCTCAGCTTCTCCATGCAGCTAGGACTTGGGAACTTTTCCATCTTCTGCAGGTGCTTGAATCTCAGGATTCAGCTGGGTTCATCCTCAGCCTCTCTGGGGAGCACACTATGGGATGTACTCAGTGAATTAAAGTGACTTTAGCAAGCCTTGAAAAGGATTTCCCTCAGGGTCTACATAGGACATACAAGAAACTCTTGGGAAACACAAACCTAGAATGTAACACCCTGGTTTCTTCACCGCTTTACTCTTTGACCCTTTTCTCCTATAGTCAGGAGAGAGGAAAATAGAAGCAAGAAGCCCCCTCAGTCCTCATTTTACTATGGAAAATTCAAAGAACATTGTGACAGCTGTCAACACCACACCTGTTTCAGTACAAACAATGCATTCATACAAACCCCACAATTTGAATTAGTAGTATTTTAATAAATTGCAATAGCCGTGTCACTAATTTTAGTAAGAATTTGTAATAATATGGTCAGTGAGTCCCTTATTAGCCTTGCTAGGGACAAGCGGCCGTCTAAAGAGCATTTAGCTTATGCATGTCACAATGAGTCTTAGGAACACTGACCTCACTCCCAGCATCACTTACTTTTATAAAAATAGTCTAACAGGGAAGCATTTGATTTCTTCTTACAAGGCATTCACACTCCGTCATAAGGTGCAATTCCTGTTTTCCCTCTCCCATCTGCCCCCTTCCTCACCTGCCCCCATGGGCCACTCTATCACTCACCCATGGATCTTTCTATATCATCATCTGTCCACTCAGATATCTGTCTCCCATATTCTGCCCATACACCCATACGTCAATATGTCACTTACGTAGCATCCATTGATCCGTTTATCATCCGTCATCCACTGATCATTCCATATGTTTATTTATTGTCCACTCATCCATCTCTCTGTCCAACCACTTACCAATTATCCACCCATCTACCCTTTACTCTCCTTATTTATCACCCACCACCTATCCACTATCCACCCATCCTTCTATCAATCTACTTATTATCGTCTGTCCATCCTTCTATGCATCCATTTAACTATCTGTCCATTCACTGATCTATCTTCCACCCATCCAGTTATCTATCTAACTAATATATCATCTATTTTCCATTACTTTTCATCACCAATAACTCATTTATTGACCCCCTATTATGTGTGCATTGCATCTATATATCAATATTTATATTTAATCTACCATCTATAATAATCTGTTAATATCTTCTTTGTATGCCTGGCTGTCCAAGACTTAGCCTATGTTCCTGACAGCTTTGATCGTCTTGCCTCTTGATCGCAATATTGATCAACAAAGGGAATATTTGTTTGTTTGTTTGTTTAAAGAGAAAATTTCCTGTGGTTTACAAAGAAGGGAGTTCATATATCTATAGTCTGTTGGTGGGTCAAAAAGAAACCTGTCTAATATTTAATAAAATGTCAGTCGTCACATCCAAATATGCTTTACATATATACTATATATAGTATTCTTTAATTGTGGTATATATTATATATGTGTGCCATTTTTATTATTATTTAAACACCAAAGCTGAAATTATCTCAGGGTTATGTTTCTTTTGAATGATGTTTGTAGCATAGGAAAATACATCTTGTTATCTTTTGGTTAACCACCTTCCTCCCCATCTATCTGTCTGTCTATCCTTCCTGCTTCTACTTACACACTATCCATCTATCCATCCATCCAATAGTCTAATCAAGGTCTGATGGTGCATTTCATTGATTGAGAACTTGACTAGTATGGGTAAACCCTTCAGTGCCATTCTCAGAAATAGAAAAGGGAAATGAAGAGAAGAAACTTCAAGGTTTTGCACACTAAGTGTAGTGTTAGATCATAGCTTAGCCTCAGAAAGCTCTTATGTTATTGAGAATAGTATCAGGAGATCTACACAAGTAAATTTGAAAAGATTCATTGTAAGGTGCCCTTAAAATCGGGCCTCATTAGCGACAACGGTATTCTTCCTGTTTACATTGGCTTATTCTTGGTTAATTTAATCACCTGAGTTATGCTTTGTAGTTGATAGACACACAAATTAAGTGAGGTCAGGTTAATCTCATTTTAGAACTCATAGTAAGCTGAAACTAAAAGAACATTCTAATCCCACAGAATTCTCAGACTCATGCAAACCAAACTTCGAGAATTCATGCAGCAAATGGAGGCAGCTTGGGAACTGTTTGGTATCGATCCAACTTAAGAAGTCAAAGCTAACCATGAAACTGTAAAGGTACATGGCCAATGGAAGGTCTGTATTGTGCTATTAATTCTGTCTTCTCTTTGGACTTAGGTCATCAAGCTTGCTTTTGAGGAGTTTGAGCTGGAGAGAGGGTACGACACCCTGACAGTTGGAGACGCTGGGAAGGTGGGGGACACCAGATCCGTTTTGTATGTGTGAGTATGCCATTTCGCTTCTCTTCTCAACATGCAGTTTTGTGGGGAGACATTGTTTGGTTTACCTTGATAAGTGCCCTCCATGGAGATGCTAGGGGCAGTTGCTCTGCTTTTATCTGAGGACTAACAAAAGATCACATTTTATCAGTATGAACTGTTTTCACTAATCTTTCAAATGTATGTTCCTGGCAAAATATAAAATGAAAGCAACAGAGTAAAAGACAGAAATCAGGAAGCACGTGCTCCTCAGCTCAGGCATTCCTGTGGGTCCCTTCTCTTCCCTCCCCTGTGTGAACAGGTGTATTTGAAATGGTTGTTTTCTGGGATAATGTCATATGTTTGCTTGGAACCATCATGCTCTATAAAACTACCTGGTCAAAGAGGCCAAGACTGCAGAATAAGTGGGCCAGAGTCCCACGAGGCTCAGGACAGTCTGCAGGAAACCTGCCAAAGGCCCCTGCTTGTGCCTGAAGCTTCAGTCTTTCTAACCCTTCACAAAGTCCACTTTAGGTACTTAGAGCTATGGGTTCTTGTCAGTTCCCATCAGATCTGCTTTCCTCAAAAGAAAACATGTGCTCTGGGAATGTCCATCTTTGTAGACCTTGAGCTGAGAGGGAAAAAAATGTCACCCTCTTCTCAGATGGCTTCAGGAGGCAACTCTGGAAACCACTGGCCTGGAAACGCCTGTCACTCATGGCATGATGTTAAGGGACTTCCCTCCCTTTCTCCATCTGTGTGTGTGTGCCATTATGTGTTTCCTTTTTATCTTGGGGAAAGTGGCTCCTGATGTCATGGGAGCACGGATAGGACAGCAAAGGGGTACTGTAGCATTCTCACTTTGTGGATTGCTTTCCCAGGAGGTAATATACATTTTTTTAAAGCACCATGGTGGAACACCCATGCATGTGTGGGCCTATTGGTGGCCCAGCCTCGGCTATCTGGGGGCTTGAAACTTTCACTCTTCCTATTGTCAATATGGTAGCAGATGAACATCTATTTTGGATTGTTATCGCCCACTCCTACTATGACTGGCAGGAATTAATGCCACATGACTTGCTCATACTTTCCAATGGGTACAAAGGCAGCAAGAATGATTCCATGACCAAGTGTTACCCGGCACACCCCAGGTTGTCTAATGTACCCTGCATTTCCATTTCATCCTGTGAATTGTGGATACATAGTGCTGCTATCCTTCTGTTAGTGATGGAGCTCACCTGGTTCCCAGCTAACAGTGTAGATGGAGACCACTCCTTTGTTTCCCTGCTGCTCAGACCCGAATAATCACACACAGAAACCATATTCATTGCAACACTGTTTGACCAATAGCTTATGCATATTTCTAGCTAACTCTTGCATCTTAAAATAACCCATTTTTCTTAATCTGTATATTGCCACAAGGGTGTGACCTACCAGTAAGGTTCTGGGCTGGTGGCTAATGTCTTTCTCCTTCAGCAGCAACATGCTGTCTCCCTGACTCCACTTAATTTCTCTCTATATCTCTGTTCAGATTTCCTACCTGGCTTTACTCTACTAAGCCATTGGCTGAAACGGCTTCTTTAATAACCAGTGGTAATAAAACATATTCATAGAATACAGAGGGGAATCCCACATCATAGCTGGATGCTGCAGAGGCAATTCCAAACAAGTTCTGCACTCCAGGTCTCTACTTCTGTCACATGGATGTCAGTGTCCTTAAATGGCCTCTATGTGGATCCTCTCTTCCTACCTACACCTCTCCTTTTGCTTTTCCAGCAGCTGTGCAGTGCAAAACTCTTCATGCCTTCCATAGTTAATTCAATTGCCTTTAAGAAAAAAATGTTTGCAAGAAAATTTAAGAGCTACAGAGTGTCACCATCTAGGATGTTACTCATTGTCCAACTGTCCTAAGAAATTTATGAAAATTTACATTTTCTCCAAAGTGGAATATGAAAGTATTTATTTTCCCAAACCCATAACATTGAACATCTACACAAACACACATAAATGCACCCACATGTTTGTAAATACTTATATATTTATTGTTTTAATCATTATTTTAAAAACAATTGCAAATAAAATATTCAGACACTAAAATTAATCAGACCCATAGACTTTATAATTTAATAAATGTCTATGCAGTTATGGTAGCCATTCAGAGTGGAAAGGGTGGCCCACCACATGACATTTCATACTTTTGATATCAAGTATATTTTATACATTTATCTACTACCAAAAATGAAAAAGCCCTGAAAATTAGAACCAAAAACTCAATTAGCTTTATTGACAGTATCAGAGAATTAGAATCATCCTAGTTGTCTATCATCAGATAAATAGATAATGAAAATTTGGTGTATATATAATGGAATATTATTCATATTTTAAAAAATGTAATCTCAAAATTTGCAGGAAAATTGACAATCATAGAATGTATAATATTAGGCAAGGTCACACTCTCAGGTTAAAAAATACATAACCTCATATTTTATTAGATCTAGCCAGTAATATGTATGTATATAAACAAGTATATATATATGGGTATAATATAAGATGTAGAAAAGAGAATAAATAAATGCTTGATATTATGGGATTAGGAAGAACTAGGTGTAGGTAATGAACAAGAGTTATGACTATATATTTATAATAATATTTGCCAAATGGCTGGACCAAAAATTGCAATTTTTTTTGCCTTTAAAAGCACAGAGTTCTCTAAGGTAGTACTGGGCACCTGTATTGTTGGCATGTTTCCATCCCCGTAACAACTGGCCTTGGAACAGTGGCACCGTGTGGTATGTGATTTTAGCTGCAAACAGTCAAATAGTAGGTACACATGGACTGGGAATCAAAGATGGAGTTTCTGAGTTGATGCTACTTCCTGCCTCTGTGATCCTGAGGGAAATCATTTTACCTCTGTGTCCCTCTGTCTCCATGGCTCCAAAATATGTATAATAAACTTAACTAATAAACGTAAACCGTACGTGAGATGGTTTTATTGTTACCATAACATCCAATTTTTAAAAGAACGCCACTCAAATAAATGAGAATGATTTTTAAATAAATGCAAGATTTAAATTATCAATGCAGTAAGGAAATGCCCTAGAACATCCCATGGGTTGCTATTAAGGATCTAAGCTCATACTCTCATTTTTTTAAAAGGCTTTTTGTTGTTGAGAAAGCAATGACAAACTATATGTTACAATGACATAAGTGTTATTAGGATCTCTTCGTAATAGCTCAGATCTATAAATGAAATTCTAAACGGCCAACTGAATCAAACTGAGGTGCCCTCTGGGAAACATAATGTAAGCAGAAGCAAAGCACATTTAATCTGCTGAAGCCGAGGAAGAAGAGCTGTGGAGAGCTACTTCCTTAGTGTCTGGTCTGCACAGAGAAGGCAAATACTGGGGCCTCCCCTTGCTTCTGGAACAAACAGGTAAATCCAGATTAACACCAACAACCCAACTGGAGTAAGTATGTGCTATGCATGATTGGGCTTTATCATCCACTAGGACAAATGACAGATACACTAAGACCCTTTAAATAGTTAGCAGTCTAGAGACTCGGAACCTCCTGATGTCGGTTCAGCTTCACCACACCAGACTCAGCTTCCCATATGGTGGGCTAGTACTGAGTGCTGTGGATCTTGTACTATCTCATTGGTCCTCCTCTTGGGTGACCAGTGGCCTCTACTCAGAATTTGGAAGATATTTAAAAACAGAAATGACATACTCAACAAACAGCACATCCCAGTGGGGTTTTCAGAGCTCTGATTCCTGCTCGCAGATTTTATTTTCTCAAACTTTGTAACACAAAGCAAAATCCCTAAGGGCTCAGGGGTTCATCTGTCACCCCACTCTCCCCACAAGAAGCATGGATTTTCTCAGGGTATTTGTATAGCATGGCAAACTCAAAAGAAAATGAAATAACTAACTTAACAGATCTCTGCTGAGCTCTTTCTGAGAATATATATTGACAATTTTCTCAAAATTAAATTGCAAACTGGCGGAGGGAGATATTGCTTTACCTGGCCTCGCACTAGCTGACAGTAACAGGAGATTGTGTTAACTCGGATGTCCTGAGGATTGCAAGACAGGATATGGATTTTTAAATGTCCACCCCTCTATGGGTATGAAAGAATCTGCGTGCAAGGAGGCAGCCTCCAAACAGCTAGATTATATAATTAGATTATATAATAAGGAAATGAGTTGATCCCCAGGGAAACTTCACCTTGACTTCAACCTGTTTCTAGATAGAGCCCCTGACTTGGTATGCCTATGATTGGCATCTCCCTGCTGGCCTGAGATGAAAGAATTCATTCTCTTTATATTCAAAGAAAACCAGGCACCAAGGGGATGGCTCATTCCCAGGGGCACAAAGCTTTGGGATCAATCCCCTGCACTCCCAAAAGAAGGGGAGAAAGAGAAAAAGAGAGAAAGAGAGAAGGGAAGAAAAAAAGTGACTGCCAGTCAGGTATCTTTGGTATGATCCCACAGAGACTCCCTTCATGATGGAGGACATGGGCAAGTTCTGTCAGGAATAATGACTGAAAAAAAATCACAATTTAAATGTTGTCTAGAAAAAAAATTGCTTTTCACATTTATGAATTGTGATTAGAAATCAAGTCAATTAGCACTGAGGGAATGTATTCTGTGGCTCACGCGATCCAAAACTCACATCCAGATGATCTTGGAAACAGCAACTCCCAGGTACCTGGAGTTCTGCCAGGGCACTGTGGTTTGGAATGAGAGGTGTGCTCTGGACTCGCGGTTTGCCCATTATTAGCTTTTCTTACTTTGCCCCTTGTGTTTAAGAAAAATACTATTTCAAGCATAAAATGTTAGGACATGACTTGGTAGGGAGAAGAAAAATAACTGTGGTCCTGAGTTAGAGGAGTAATTCCCTTACTACAGCAATTATAAGTGCTTCCTCTATAAACATCAACGCTTAAAATGGCAGTAAGACAGTGTCCAATTGCATCTTATAGAATAGGAAACATATTTCCGTGTGGGCAGATTCATTTTAGTCTTGATTGCAGTGTCAGGAAATCTGATACCTACTTAAGCATTCACGTGGTTGGATTTCAGTTCTTACTCACATCTAAGTATTTTTGGCTTCAGTTGTCCAGTGTGTGCTTTTGATTCTTTCTCATCCATCTGTGTACCTAGTTCTCTGTGATAAAATAGAATTACCAAAGTAACATAAGCAAGAAAAGGATTTATTTCAGAGAAAGTTTCTAAATGGATAGAATCCTCATGCCAGGGAAGAGGTAGGATGGCATTGGGGGCAGGAAGCTGGCTGGTAACATTTCATAGGCCTCCAGTAAGCAAAGAGAACAAACAGGAAAGGGGGGGCTATAAATCTAAGAGCCTGCCTCCCTGCAGTGAGGTACTTCTGCCTACAAGGTCATACCCCCTAAAACTTCCATAGCTTCCCCAAACAGCACCACTGGCTGGGGAACCAATGTTCATGTGCATGAGCCCATGGGAGACATTTCTCATGTCAAACAGCCACAAGATACTTAGGAAACAGAGGTATTCATTTCAGTGGTATTGCCATTCTCTTTTCCTTGAGTGTTTTGCTGTCCTGCTGCTGTTCTCTTCTTTATGGGCTTTGAGAAAAGCCGTGTATTGTACAAAAAACAACTTTCCAGAATTGAGGTAGACATGGCTAATTTACAATTTGGAGCAAACTGGTGCACTTCCTGTGTGCACTCTCTCAGTCCCTGTGCATGGAGCTCCAGCATGTGTTTTGCTGTCACCCGATGATCGGGTATTTTTCCTTCCTTAACTATTCAATCAGCAGGTTACACATGCTGGGCTGCTCAGGCCCGGACAGTAAGTTCTGGTCTCCGGTCTAGTGTAATCTTCCTCTGCAAAGATGCATTTGTTTACCCAATGTGTAGTTGAAGATGCCGAGATTTGCGGGTGTGGGTAGGAGTTTCCCTCACTTACCTTTCTGTCTTATATCTGATTCAGCCTGGCTTCATCACTAAATAAGCTGCAATGCATGTGTGTGACAGCTTGCAGGAAGAGCTGATGAGCCAGTGTTAGGATTCTGGTGTGAAAAGCACAGTTGACTGGCAAAGCCATCATGGGGGCTTTGAGGGGGAACATTCTGGCTTAGAGTCAGAGTCTATAAGGGTTAGAATGTTGCTCAGACTGCCACTGCCTCCTGACAGAGTTTCAATGCTCTGTAGATGCTGTGGGGATTACAGTACTCATAAGTCTGCTGTATTTATGTACCCACATTTCTCTGCATTAATTCCCATGACTTTGACATTGGTCTTGGAATGTGTGGACATCCCCATGTGTTGGAGTGAGCTGCTTGTTCGTCCTGGCCACCCAGAACCAAAATAACCACACAGAAACTAT
>LOJH01001936.1:2302-45124 GCA_001685095.1 Ellobius talpinus
AAGGAAGGAAGGAAGGAAGGAAGGAAGGAACGTTCGTGTGTTCTGGGAACTGTGTGTTTAGTTTATTAACCAGGTGGTGTCCTGAATACACAGTTTCTCTCCCCACCCCAGTAAAATTCCTTTACAACAAATATTACCAGATCACGCTGAATTCCCACTTGGCTGAGTTTCATCGTCCCTCGGGGGAAAAGATATTTATATGTGTGTGTGCATATATATATATATATATATATCTGTAAAGCAACACAGGGGTGGAAAGCCATGAGGTTGGGGGGGGGTATTCTTTCAGAAATGCCCGTCCACAGATGCTGCCAGCATCCTGCTTCAGCAGCCTCTGGGTCTTTCTGACTTTCACCCTTGCCGTAGGTAGGGAGAAGCAAAGTCAATGTTGAGCTGTCCTGGAGTCTCAGATTTGAAGTTCAGAAGGGAGGAAAAGGCCAACTTCTAAGGAGGTGGATGGCCTGATGTTGTCCCTTTTCTTGGCCAGGCCTCCAGTGGCTGGTGGCACTATAGCTAAAAGAGACCATATGTCTTCAGGGATATTGAGTTATTTGACCATTGAGTAGCCAAGTCCTTGCATGACTGTAATCTCAGAATTTAGGAGGCAGAGGCAAGAAGACCAGGAGTTCAAAGTTATACTTGGTTATATAGGAAGCATGAAACCAGTCTGGGCTACTGATGTTGTCTCAAACAACATCAACAGATAAAACTTCTAGAGTGTTTCTAGAGTGTATTTCTTCTATGGTTCTATTTTTTTTGTTGTTCTTTTTTTGTCTTCACACTGAACCTTTGGTCTAGTGGAAAGAAAAGGATTAGAATTACCTTTGTTACACAGCTAGATGATTTTGATGGAACAGTACAGGCACACCACTTACTAACCCATAGCCACCCGTAGTTGCAGCCTGACCCCTGCCTCCTGCCTGATCTCCTTCAGGCAGAGAAGGTTCAAACAACTATTTTTAAGAGTTTGGCCAAGGGCAAAGGAATGGAGAGACAGTGATCTCTCTGAGAGCTAGAAGTCAGTGAGTCTGCCTCTCTTGTTGCTGATGGGCCATCCCTACAGTTTCCCCACCTACGGATGGATGGATTTGTTCTTGGCTCTGGGTCTTCTCTTACGGGTGCTCAGGTCAATGCTGTATCACTCTACTGCCTGGAAGGTGTTCAAAGGGCAGCGACAACTAGAGCTGGCACTCCTTTCAAATCTTGTACAGCCACTTGCTACTTAGTAGCCCTTGGGTAAGTGACAATGTTTTCTTTTTGCTTCTGTTTCCTCATTGCCTGGACACTGGTAATTGGAGTGCCTGTCTTGCAGGGTTTTGTGAGGAGGAAGGAGATTATACATGTTACTTCCAGTTAGCTGGGCCACCTCAGGTTCACTGTTATTATTGCTGGAAAACTCACACTCTCAGTGACCTAGAAGAACTAGATGTGACCGGTGATGCAGGCCTGTAAGGCTCCTTGGGAGGCTGATGCAGGGAAATAGAAAGCTCAGGGCCCGTCTGGGCTACAGATGAGGTCAAGTCTGGTCTTGGCAAATTAGCAAGAACCTGTCTCAAAACAGCAAGTACAGAGAGGGGTAGGGTCAGGTGAGCATGCCCTGTAAGGAAGAGTGCTTGGTGTGCAAGCTTTATAATTTGGTCCCCAAACCTTGTAACACCTGGAAGCAGTGGCACACATATCTGTAAATCCAGCACTCCTATGACAAGACGGGAGGCAGAGACAGGAGGGTCTCCTGGAAGTTCATCGGTTAGCTAGCTATAGTACATGGCACATTGGCAAACATCTGTGCCTCTGGTGTAGAAGAAGCCTGACTGGGGAATGTGCTATAAGGCATGAAGATGCCCCTACTCTAACCTGAATAAACATCCTCCGTATGTCCTAAACGTGTCATTTCCCTCCTGAGTACAGGCTTCTTTGTCTTGGCTCACAGATGCCTAAGACCTTCTGCTCTATCCCTGGTGTGCCAAAAATACAAGACCAAACGGGGTTGGAATGATGGCCTCCAGCCTGATAGCTGTGTACCCTCCCCATGCCTCAGTTCTCTCATGGGAAAAGTGGGGAGTGGGGAAAACAGTACTTTCCACTTATGGAAGGGATGAAGAGAGTGGCATACGGGGTTCAGGGTGCATGTAAGTTTCTGAGTCCTCTGTAAGTCTCACTAAAGGGACTGTGGCCTTCATGGATTCTCTCCCCTCAGGAGCACTTACACTTTAAAAGAGGATGCTGGGCTGTTTAACACAGTGCAGTAGGTCGACTGGCGAGACTTCAGGGGAAAGCAGCGGGGTGGAGACAGGAGATATTTTGGGGGCAGGAAATGGCCCTCCTTTACTTCTGAAATCACACCACTTAGACTAGCAGTTCTCAGCCCCAAAGCTGTGACACATTGGTGTGGGACCAGCAGTTGTGAGATGCATCGCAGACAAACACGTTACTAATAATAAAGTGTTGCAGTTTTCGAATAATTTCCCCGTTTTTTTCTTTTGTGTAAATTAGAGGGAATTCAAGGTTATCGCTCTCATGTCGTCAGACCCAATCTCATGCTCATGTGAAGAGGAAGGACCTGGGGGTTGGGCCTGGCTTTACAGGGATGTACATACTTGATTGAGTCATGGATGCTTGGGATGTCATGGGCTCAAACCCCTGCCTGTGAGACACAGAAACCCAGTGGTAAAAGTCTTTGAGAAACAGAGACGAGGGGACAAACACCTGCTTTCTGCACAAACCAGCACCTGCCACACCATGCCAATCAACGATGTTTAAATAGATACCCAGTTAATGCTGACAGCATAGTCAAGGAGATGTCCCCAAAGCGGAAGAAGTGAATGAAGGAGAGACACTTGGGGTACTGAAGAGAGTCTATAGTTTGGGTATAGCGGAAGACCCGCAGTGAAAATACCACAAAGGTGTTTTAGTTAAGGTCTGCGTCCTCAGGCTGTGTGTGCATGCCACTGACCCCAGCACTCTGGAGACAGAAGGAGGCAGATCTCTGAGTCTGAGACCAGCTTGGTCTGCACAGTGAGTTGTAGGCCAGCCAGGACCACCAAAAAGGTCTATGTCCCTGTTCTGTGGGTTTTCACATTCACAGGGAAATGCTGGTTCACCTCCATGGAGTCCTAGCTCCACACTTACAGGGGGCTGTCCTAGAGCACCTGCTGGGGGTGGTCCTTAAATGCTCTCAGGTCTTGGGGTGGGACAGTGGGATAATCATTGGAACTTAGGGACTTTGAGAGCCTTGGGTCTCTAGCAGGTCCCAAGGTTCCCTGTAGGTTCTGCCCATGAGCTCTGTTTACACCGCATCTGCCTGCTCCATTTAGTGGCTTGGTGTCTGCTCTCAGCTACCTACCCCCGGGGAGATGACTGACTCTGCTCGCCTCATTAACACCAATGCTTATACAGACAGGATCTTTATGAGAGATCTAATTTCTGGTGACAGTTCTGCCCCACAGTCAGAGCATGCGTGAGGCCCATAGCGTGTTAGGAAGTGTTCTGCGCCTGGGGTTTCGCAGAGCCATCTTGGTGAAAAGGGGCTGGACAGACAACCCCCTTTAAATCTGGAGATTCAGGATATTGATGTGACTGTTCTTAGGCCACCCATTTGGAGCTGGTTTTATTTGCTTTGTGTGTTACTTTTCAACCCACTCCCTCAGTTGCCAAGGAAACTGTGATGCATCCCAGGGTGGGGCCTGAGCTGGTCAATAGAGTCTTCTGAAGCCACATCCAGGGAGGTGGGCCTGGAGGCATGTGTTGGTACTAAGAAAGAATTGGAACAGGGTGAGATTAGGGGTGGGAGTGGTGGGCAGCTCGGCCCCCTGCAGGTCCCAGTCCTACACAGTCTCCAGAGACCTGTCCTTCATCGTGCCACCAGCAGATACAAAGTAAATATAGAGCAGCAGCAACAGCCCATCCTGCCTCGGTATTCCTGGGACTTTACCAGGACCAAAGCCTCTGAACACTACAGCACAGTCAGGAGCCAGGGAAAATGGATTTCTTGTCCCGGGCAATTTGGTAAGGTGGAAAACTCAGGCAGTTCCTTCTCTGTGAAAAGTCTCCTCTGTGTTCTCCAGAGAGGAACTTCCTAGCTTCCCATTCTAATCTCACCACCCACAGTGATACCAGGATCTTTGGGACCTCCTGCCGGTATGTGTTGGCTCCTTACCTTGCACCTCTTTGTGTACATTCTCAGAGCCCCATCCCCTAGGCCCATTCTTCTTCCCAGTTCTAAGCACCTGGGCTGAGAAAATAGTCTGGTCCTTAGGGGTTTTATCCTGGGGCAATGGATCAGGCTCATCTTTCTGTTCGGGTCTTTCTCACAGCTCTGGCTTGTATAAGGAAAGTCTGAGTTTTGTCCTTGGCCCCAGGCTGTTCCTCCACCTGCTGAGTCCACAAAGAACCTGCACAGGGTCCCCTGGAACCTCTTTTTCAAGATCCTCTCTTCTGGGCTGGGTGGGTGCCCTCTGTGGTCTTGCCAACAGCTAGAAAATCATACCTTGACATCACGCCAATCTTCTCCCCACTCTAGAGCTCCCCATATCCATTCCCTACCTCCCTGCACGCTATCACTTCCCCCATCACCCAGTCTCGGAACCCAGGAGTTATTTTTGATTCATCTATCTCCTTTATCACCCATATCTAGTCACTTATCAAATTCTGTCAGTTCTTCCTTCAAAATGTCTCTAGCATATGTCCCTTCCTTCCTTCCTTAAAAATAAATTTCATTGTTTTTTTCTTTGTATAACAGAAATAGGTTCATGTGAAATATTTAGAAAATATAGTACCCGTGACCGAAGAAGACAATAAATAAATAAATAAGAAGATAAGTAAATAGAAAATAAATAAGAGAGAAAAGAAAGAAAATCACCCACAACTCCCATGATAGCTAGCTATCCTCATTGTTTGGCCACATGCCAAGTCCCCTGCCCCTGCTTGACCTTTCTCTTTCCTCACATTGTTCCCCATTCCTGCCCCCACACTCCCTTCAAGGTCTCAAGCACTTGTCCCTTGCCTCCTCCCACCCTCTTAGGTGCTGGCCCCTCTAAGATCCTCAGACTCCATCTTCAGAACTTCCTGTCCCCAGCCTGTTGAATTCAGGGGAGCTGAGAGTCTACAGGAAGCAGGCGCCCCACCCTGGCAGTAAAGCTCACAGTTCAGCAAGCCTGTGGCCAGTTCCTCCATGGGAATTAGAAAGAGGCTTGGCCTTAATCAGGGTGGAAGTTCGTGGTATGAGGGTCTCCCCCAAAGACCATCAAGTGAAGACTTTATCCCCACGCTAATATGCTGATGGTATCTGGGAAGTGATTGGGCTTAGGTGAGGCCACAGTCAGAAGGCAGTAACAGTAAGAAGGTGTAGAGATATTTCATTTGTATTTTAATAAATAAAGCTGGCCTGAAGACCAGAGAGTAAAACAGCCCCACTGGTCAGCCTTACAGACCAGGCAGTGGTGACACACACCGTTAATCCCAGCAGCCACACTAGTTTGCCATAGAAATCAGGCAGTAGTGGTGCAGGCTTTTAATCCCAGCCCTAGAGAAGAATATAAGATGGGAGGAGACAGCTCTCTAAGTCTCATTCTGAGATTTCTGGTCACCATTTTGGACTGAGGTAGAGGTAAGAGTCAGTGGCTGGCTGTTTTGCTTTTCTNAGTAAAACAGCCCCACTGGTCAGCCTTACAGACCAGGCAGTGGTGACACACACCGTTAATCCCAGCAGCCACACTAGTTTGCCATAGAAATCAGGCAGTAGTGGTGCAGGCTTTTAATCCCAGCCCTAGAGAAGAATATAAGATGGGAGGAGACAGCTCTCTAAGTCTCATTCTGAGATTTCTGGTCACCATTTTGGACTGAGGTAGAGGTAAGAGTCAGTGGCTGGCTGTTTTGCTTTTCTAACCTTCACGTTGAACCTCAATATCTGTCTCTGCATTTTTATTAATTGTGCTACAAGAAGGTAACGAGAAACTCGGGCATCAATGCTTACTCTGCCTCCCCCATGTGCTGCTCACATGCTGGCCAGATGCCAGGGCCATGTTCACAGACTTCTCAGTCTTCAGAACCATGACTTCCCCCCACTTTTTCATATGTGTGTAAGCATGTTCACAAACAGGTGGCTGCATGTGTGTGCTATTCTCATGCAGATGTATGCTGAGGCCAGAGGGTACCTCACGTGACTGTTCCTCATGAACACCATCTACATTTCAAGTTGGGATCTCTCATTGGACCTGGGATTCACCAAGGAGGCTAGGCAGATTGGACACCAAGTCCCAAGTATCCTCCAGCCTCTACTTCCCCAGTGCTGGGATTACAAGTCTGAATTAGGGCACCTTGGCTTTTTAAAAACGTGGATTCTGGGGATTGATCTCAGGTCCTTAGTCTTACACAGCATGCATTTTACTGATTGAGCCCTCTGCCCAGCCCCAAACCCCTGTTCTTTGTAAATTACCCTTTCTTAGGTATTTTGTTATAGCAAACAGACAACATATAAAGACACCAAGAATGGGTAAGTAAGTGACTTGGTAGGGAGAGAACAAGCTTCCTCCTGGGAGTACCCATGGTCAAATATCCGATGTCACATGGTTGGCAAGGCCAAAGCTTCTGGCTTACCATCCCTGCTTGAGCTGGGCTACACCCTGCTTCTCAGAAATGTGTGTTCTACCCCTTCCGAGGCTTCTGCTGGAGTTCTACCATTCTCCAGAATCCTCCTTCTCCATACTCTTATATACCCACTGCTGTGGTGCAGGGGCATCCCTCAAATGCCTGTAAAGTCCAGGCAGTTTCCCTGAATGCATCAGTGAGCAGGATGGGGATTTGTGTTGAGGGCTTGGGTCTACCAGATGTCCCTCTCTACTATTAAAACAATCCCCCAACTTTTCAGTGTTGCTTGCTAGAGATGCTTCTCAATTATAACTGGGTTGTGTCCAGACAAACTCACCACAAATGGTAGCTAGCATTAGCTGTAGATGCATTTTATCTCCCTAACTTACAATATACCAATATACCACAGGTATATTGTAACCTGTAAAGTGTTGGTTGTCTCCCCTTGAGGTTATGGGACTGACTGGGAGCTGAGGCTCTGCCCAGCACCATAAGTTTCATAGTGTGTATATTGCTAGCCGGGGAGGAGATCAAAATTCCAAATTCCAAGTCTGGCCGTGGGTGGTAGACAAAGCTGCAATCCCAGCATATGGGAAGCTGAAGTAGACAGATCTCCAGGACTTTAATGCCTGTCTTGGCTATGAAGTGAGTTGCAGGCCAGCCTGGGCTACATAGCAAGACTCCATCTCAGAACAAAACAAAACAAAACACCCCTATGAAATGCATGCATGGTTTCTTTCTATTGAATACATGATCATGTTCACGTTGGCCTAATGTTGAAAATTACAAGTTGAATCATTGTCAACTTGAGACTTATCTAATGCTTTAAAGGCCTAACCCAGGGAGAGCAAAGCTGTCAACTCTTCAACTCTCCATTGACCTATTTCTCCTTTAAAGAGTTCTGGCCCTGGCTTCACCTCTCTGTGGTCAACTCTGCTGCTCACACAGAAGGACCGTGCCCGTTTTGACAGTTCCAACTGCCTGACACACTGGCAAACACTCCTGTTTATTAGTCTACTCAACAAGGCATACTGAGTATCATACCCTCCAAGATTTCGCAGCTCTTGACTTGGGCTTCTGATTCCAGAATGTTCTGGAGCAAGTCACTTACACGGTCCAGCCCTCACTGTCTGACCTGTGAGTAGGGATTAAGGCAACCCTCAGCCCACTCATTTGTGAGAAGGCACTAGGATCATATATGTGAAAGCATTCTGCCAACTGTGGAACTCTGGGAAGTGCCATTAACATCCCGTCTTCCTTTGTTCACAGTGTTCTTGTCTCACGTTTCTGAGAGGTAGTGGCTGGCTCCCGACGGTCCGGAAGGTATTCCGGGCTTTTGATAAAATACGTGTGGATTAGTCGGGAGAATGCATTTTTAGCACTGCATCCTTCAATGGAGGCTTTACATTGACTCCAACACGACCAAGCACAGTGAAATAATAACATAATGACATTGACAGTGACAAGTAACCTTGACAGAGCTCCTACTGCATGCTTGACACCTTGCTAAGAGCTTTTTGATCGCTGCCTCCTATAATCTTCACAGCAAGTCCTCAAGGAAGGTATGGTTGTTGCCCTTACTGTATAGATGAGGAATTAAGCTGTGTACCTGGTGACAGGTTTGCACAGCGAACAGGGAAGTTGAGGGTATGAGGAGCCAGAAGCTATAGGCCATCAGAAGTCATGCTCACAAAGGCGCCCAGAAGAGTCTCAGGTAAACTACAAGCATGCAGCCATGCATAGGCTTATTACTGTGCCGTACCAGGCCTCGGAGAGCATGGCTTTGATTTAGATCAATCCTTACAAGAACCCTGTGAGGAAAGTATTTGTCTTAGTATCTTTTCCTGTTGCTGTGATCAAATGTCTTGGCAGAAGCAGTCTAAGGGAGAAAGGGTTTGTTTGGACAAAGTCTGTCATGGAGGGGAAGTCGAGGCAGAAATTGGCCACATCACAGCCACAATCAGCAGAGAGGGATGGATATGTGCCTGAGGCTGCTCAGCACCCTTTCTCTACTTGTCTACAAACCAGGATCCAGCCAGGGAATGGCACCGCCCACAGTGGACAGGTCTCCCCACCTCCATGAACTCAGTCAGGAGAAGCCCAGAGGCCCAGTGTTTCCACACTGTCAAGTGCACAGTTAACACTATCAGTGTACTCTTGTTCAGTTCATAAGGAGGGAAGCAGTGACCACAGAGATCCAGTGCCTCTGCCGGGCCACAAAGCTAGGGAATGCGGGGCTGGCTTGGGGTTCAGACCTTACTCTCCATTTGACCCTGTCTCTGGTCAGCAGTAGGGCTCCCAGGCCTTCTTCCAAACAAACAGGAGAAGGATGCTTACCATAACACTGCCAACCATTCTCCAAGGGCCTGCTAGCGGGAAGGTCCCTGTGAAGGCCTTCAGTGCCTTTCCCACCTGAACTCACCTGGCTCAGGGACACCTCACTGGCTCAGGATGCCCAGGGCTGGGTACCCACAGGCCCTCCCTGTAAACTTCAAGACAACAAAGACTTACAGTACCTATGTTGGCCTTCCCTGCCCCCTACCCATTTTCTCCCCCCAAAGAAAAATGAAAGAATCTGATAATTACTTCTATCTACCACCCAACTGTACTAATTACCAACCTATTTCTTCACAGTGTGACAGACACCAGCTCTGGAAAACACATAGAGATAAATTAGCACTAATTGGTTTTCCTCTGGCTGTTTGAATTAGTATTTAAAGCTCCAATTACAAAGCAGAATAATTGCTATTAATGTCCTATCGCAGTACAAAAGGCAGTTCTCTCGAGAACCAGCCCAGGTGTATGATTACTCTGATTACAGCATATTTAACCTGGCTCGTTAAGAGGGAAAGGAGCAGACAGTTCCAATATGGCCGACAGGCCACTTCCTGCAGGGCTATTATGACTGGAGGGAAGGCCAGGCAGGCCGAGAAGGTGGGAACAGAGTAGAGGGTGGCACAGAGGGATGTGGTAGGCTGGTCCCCATGGTAGTGCTGGATATGGTACCAGTCAGTAAATGGGTCTTTGCCTTCACCCACACCACGTTCTCGATGGGGCTTCAGGGCATGAGCCCGAGGCTCTCTCTTCCTCCTTTGCCTGCTTCAACCCTCTCATCCGGTTTCATTCTTGTCCCTTCTGTTTCTCTACCAGGGACCTTCCCTGCTCTGACTAGAGGTGGAGGTTGAGAGGGATGGACGAAGGGTGCTCCCAGAAGGGTGCTCTCAGAAGGGTGCTCCCAGAATGCCTCCTGATGGATCTGCAGGGGTGAGTCAAGTGGAGTCCTGGCTTTCCAGCTCCTTGGCTAGATGGCAAGCCCTTCAAGCTCCCCAAGCTTCAGTTTCTTCCTCTATGGAATGGGAACCACAGCCTCTCCCACCTGTGAGGGTCAGACGAGGACAGAAGAGAGAAAAAGTCCTTGCGAATCCCAGCATGCTGCATCAGCGAAGCTGAGTATCGCATTCACCGTGGAACAGCCATGGCTGAAACTGGACCCACCTCTTCTCCCTTTGGCCTCCTCTTCCTTTTCAATAAACTTCCTTCCTCATTTTTGTCTCTTTCTCAGCTTCCATTTCCTCCCTTCCTCTGGGCTGCCTCCCAGATCTCTTGTCTCCCCATTCACAAGGGGATGCTAAGATCTCAATGAGTTCTTCTTTCCCAAAGCAGCCACATTTGAGAAGGGAGGGCTATGTTTAACCCAAAGAGATGAGTCACTAATGGTGAACTTTCAGGCAAACTGAGATGATATTTTGTGGGGGAGCAAGGATGTCACAACGCTCTTCAGAGCCCCCTAGGCAGCTGTCTACTCGCTGACACACACCAGTTTGGCGCGGGCCTGTGCCAGGCTGCGTCGGAGCCAGGGAAGGAAGAAAGGGGCCCGTGGGGACAAGACAGCAAGATAGGAAGCCTCTACGGGCACTTAGGCTGCAAAGCCATCTGAGACTGCTGACCTCAATGTTGAGGTCACCTGAGGCTTGGTGGGGGGGTCCCATTCTGGAATGGATGGCAGGGAGGAGCATCGCTCATCCATCCTTCCCCACTGGAGTGTTGAGCTGTGTGTGTGTCTGGGTTGGGTGTCCCTGAGGCTGACCTGGAAGCTCAGTCTATCTCAGGCCTGTCATCTTTTATCTCCTGATGCCCTGTTTTGTGCCCCATAGACCTCCTTCCACAAGGAATTCCTTCTACGGGTCTATTTGGGGCCCTTTTCCTTTCCGAACCTTCCATCTCTTGTCTCCTTTCCTTTACGAGTCCCCCTGGCTTTGTCCCTGTTTGTCTCTGTGGTCCTTTCTATTTCTCCCTCCTGCCTTCTGGGAGAGGCACGTCACCCAGCAGGGGGTCATAGCACCTTGGGGTGGTGGCCAAGGTTTAGCCCAGCAATAAGTTAGACAGGCAATATGCTTTATTTTGCCTCCTCAGCCTCAGTTTCCCTCCTGTACCATGAGAGACTGGCCAAGGACTATTCAAAGGGAATTTTCTAGCTTTGGGAGCTCTCCACTTCTTTCCTTCTCCACCCACCTGGTCTCCTATATCAAGGAGCCTGCATATCTGGGCAGCATCCTTCAGTGGCTCCGGGGCCTCTTCAGCTTTGCTTAAGGGGTTCCTGAGGTTAGCAGTGAGACAGCCACCAGGGTCTGTCTATGGGGAGAAGTCCCTGGGTGGTCTCTGTTGGGTGGGCCCAGCTGTAGCAGCCCATGCAAGGAGCAGCCTTGCCAACCAATCCCTCCTTTACAACCATGCTGGGAGGGACGTGCAAGGGCCTGTGGGTGGTGTTCACGTATGGGGGGGATTTCTTTTTAAGAGACAAGGTGGGTGGAATGGGGGAAGCCAGCTGGCTGTGGGCTCTATTTCTACTGACAAGGCTTTACCCTGTAGGTGTGAGGAATTCCAATTAAATATGCAGCCTATTTGTCTGTGTGTGGGAGAGGGTTTGCTGGAGGGAGGGGGATGGAGGCAGCGTCTCTGCGGCATACCAGCAAACCAGAAATTAGCTCCGTTCATCACAGGCACACGGGGCTTCCCTCAACCCTCCTGTGCACTCGCGAGTTGCAAGAAGGAGACAGACAGAGGAAGCTAGAGAGAGGTTGGGGAGGCGGGTTCCCGGCTGGAAGGGCTTCCGGAATTTCTGAGTGGGCAGGAAGGATTGCCCGACTCCTTGGCTCTTGGGGGGTTTTCCGGACGCTGGCAGCAAGCTCTTCTGGGGCATCTGTCCCCACTGAGGAGGGTGGCTAGGGTGATCTGGGCTCACTCCTGGAGGGTCTCTGACATATTTGGAGGAGTGTCTGTGGATAGGACAGCCACGGCTAGCCTACCTCCTCCTCTGTCTCAATTCCAAAGAAGCATGTGGGGAGCCTCAGGTGGGGTAGTGCAGAAAGCATCCCAACGATGTGGGTTTGAGGATCATGCAGAAGTTTGGGGTTACACAGGCCCCCAGAAACTGTCATGAACCTTTTTTCCTGTGCCCTTATTATTCACAGACAGAAGGAAGAAAACACAGATGCCTTCTAGACTAGAAAGACCAATCTACATCGACCCAGATAGAGCCAGTCTTTTGATAGCAAGTTCATGTGGCTTTGAGGAGGTTTTTGTGAGTGCCCACACGTGAGACGTTTGATGGCTAGTGAGCATGGTTACAGAGATGGTTGACTAACCTGGTCATTACCTTTCTTAATCTTAACCATCAAAACACTGGTCTTCTATTCTGACTGCCACATCACCATCTTACACCCCACCCACCCATTTCTCCATTGGTCAGTCCCCTGAACTTATGATTCTTTTTTCTTAAGAATCCTTCTCTCCATATCTGCTCCCCCTCCTCTGAATTCACTGCTTCTTTCCAAGGGATGAAAACACAATCATGTGGCTACCTAGGAAACAAAGGAGCTGGGTTGATACAAAAGGGAGACAGGTGTCAGGTGGCTGTTTTTCGAGACTGCAACATCCAAGATGTTGTTGGTTGAGTCATCCCCGCTAGCAAGTGCCTCCTCTTCTGAGCTGCCCCAATGTGGATCCTGCTGAGTATGGAAGGGATTGTTAAGTGGCTTCGTACCCGCCTGAAGGTGCATGTGGGCACAACTGGGATAGCTGAATGGGTACCAGGGAGGCAGGTCTGGTAAAGTGGTGGGGATGAGTGTTGGGCAGAATGGGGAATAGCACCACTGAGGTCTGGTCTGGAAGGAGCCAGTCTAGAGGCGGCAATTGTATGGGTAAATGGGCTGGGTCAAATTCACCAGTGGGTAGCTGGGAAGGAAGCCTGGTACTGGTCATCCAGGGAGGAAGACAGATAACAACCTCTGCATTACCTTCCCTGTGTGCTCCCTTCATTCTGTTTCATCTCTGCTGCACCCCTCTTTTACTCCCTCATTCTCCCTATACCCTAATCCGTTGCATCTCCTACCATATACATAGGTTGGGGAAAGGACATGGCTGCCTCAGGGGAGCCTCCTGGAGCAGAGAAGACAAGACCATCACTGAAGATGCCCTGTCGGGGTTCTGAATTCAGTGCCCACAAGATCAGGAGCCTGGGTCACCTGGAGGAGGGATGCCTATACTAATCACTGCATCCACTCTGTGCCTGGCCCCTCACTTGGTAGAAAAATGCAATATGGGTAGTGGCTTAGAGGGGAGGGCTAAAGTAGAGGTAGGAGAGCAAGGAGTTGGAGGGGACCAGAGGAGGCCAAGAGCGGAGGACTTGGAGAGAATGAGACATGTCTGCTTTGGGAATTTTACATTGGTAAGATCAGGTTAGGTGTAAGCTATCTTTGAGGAGAGAGGCAGCCCTCCAGAGCAGATGCTCGTGGGAAACGCTGGAGAGACAACAGTGGGCTGAATTCAGACACAGGCCAAGGACCCTTGGAGCTCACCTGGAGTCCTCTCCAGTGGATGTAAAGGACACTCTGGACCATGAGATGGAGGGGCAATGCTGCGACACCTCCCACACTCCTCTCCCGAGCCCCTGCGGCGTGTTATGCTATGTGTTATGTGGATCCCACAGATGACATCAGCAACTCCCTCTAGGAACTCACTGATGAAAGAAAAGCATCTCTGGGGAGGGAGATATACCTCCTCGCCTCTTGCTGCTGCCCAAGACGTGAGCTAAGTGGCACCTGCCCTTGTTTTAAGGGAGAGGCGGAATTTATCTTGACTCATATTTTAGAGGGCGCAGGCCCATCATAGCAGGGGTGACCTGTCAGTTGAAGTGTCAGGAGTCGGTGGTGTGACTTTTTCACAGCTTGGTGGATTGGGAGGCAGAGAACTCGGGTCAGAAGTGAGACTAGACTATAATCTAAAACAATTTGTACCCAGGGGCCACCTCTACCAGCCACACCCATCTCTTACCCAAAAGGTTCCATAGCCTTTCCAAAACCAAAACAAATGTTCAAACAGGAGCTTATGATAGGAGATTATTTTACATTCAAACCATAATATTTCACCCCTGACCCTCAGGGACAAGTACGGATGAGTCTCCAAGCCCAGCCTCAAGCATGATAGAAGAGGGGCAGCAGGATATGGTCCTGCCCCTTGGCAGCACTTCCCAGAGGGAAATCCCCTCTAGTCAGGGGGTTGGAGAATAGCTGGGCAAACATGTTGCTGAATGATGTTAGGAACGACATGGAAGAGGGTACATGGAAGAGCGTACATGGAAGAGGGTACATGGAAGAGGGTACATGGAAGAGCATATATGGAAGAGCGTACGTGGAATAGGGTACGTGGAAGAGGGTACGTGGAAGAGCGCACATGGAAGAGGGTACATGGAAGTGGATGCCTTAAGCCACAGGTAGGATTTACACTGGATTGGGGGAGTTGGTGGGTAAGGAACTTCTCGACTATGAGGATTCCTTGAAACAGAGTCAAGAATGACTAGGGAGGAGGCTGGCTGTGCAGTTCCAAGACCCTCATCTTGAAGAGGATGAGCGGGCTTTGCTGGGACCACACTGGACAGGGTCTCCCAGTAACAGCCTGATGGCAATTGGGAAACACATCCGGAGTCGGGCTGCTCCCAGGCTGATCCAGGGAGGGGAAGAACCTGTTGGTGGAGCTGGACCTGCTGGCGGCTGGGGCACAGGGGAAATATGAATGGCATAGCTGTTTCGAGCCCCTTGCCTCCCTCTTGAGCGGGAGGAGAGAGCCCGACCACGAGGTATTTTCCAGGCGCTGGGGATGACCTTGTAGGAGGGAGAATCAATTAGACATGCAAGGCTGGGAGCTAGGTGGTGAGTGGGCTAAGCACGCTTCTCGCTTTCTGGCTTCCCTGGCCCTCAGTGGGATGCAACAGCTTGGCTCCCTCATGGCAGCCCCTCTCGTCCCATTTTCCTCGCCAGTCACTGTGCTCTGATCAACACCCCATCTAACTTGGAGTGGGGCAGTCACGACTGAGCCAAACCCCGAGTCAGCAGCACCCCAAAGCCAACGGCCACCACTGTGTCTCTTTAATTGCCCCTAAATTTGGGTGGGGTGCTGCCTCCTGCTCCCCTGGGAGTTGTTTTGCGTACCCATCCTTCCCTCTTCCATTTCTCTGAACTCTGCAGCAAGGGCCTGCTTCACCCCCCTCTACTTGGCCTAGGCACAAATAGTAACACGTGACCTTGCCCCTTCTGGAACCCTCATCCCAACTGTCCCTAGCAGTCAACTAAATGAATTACTATCTGAGCCTGGATCTTCCCACCTCCAAGGTATCCCAGTTATCCTCAATGAGGGACATCTATGGTAGACACCTACGCGTGTGGGTAAGAAGTGACCTTGGATGGGCCCCTGACCTCCTCAAGCCTTCAGCAGCTGCCCCCTTCTCTTTGAGGATCCAGGGAGGGGAAGAATCTGTTGGTGGGTCTGGGCCTGGGGCTACCCTTTCTACTGAGATGGATGGACCTGAGTGGCAACCTTCCTCCCTGGCCCCTGGATAGAAGGTTCTGGAAATATTGTTTGGTTGGATACTGAGTACCAATCGGCCATTTCCAAGCCTCTTGATCTACCTGGCCCTTCTTTTCCAGCTCTGCTGTGCCATCTGAAGGGGACATTTTTAGAGAAGACAAAATCTTTGTTCAGTCTTANCCCCCCGTTCCCCAAGAGTCAGAGCCGGCCACTGCCCAGGTACTGATTCCTCTGTCATTTTTATCACAGGCTGTCCTCAGAGGTGTGAGGAACTCCAATTAAACATTCAGCCAGTCTGCCTGTGTGGGGGCCCAGGCTGTGGGGGAGGTTCCTTGAGCTGGTGAGGTGACTAATCCTCACACAACACCAATTATGAGCCTCTAGGGAGGAGGTGTGGGAAGGTGAGTGGGGTGAGGGAGGTGGGAGGAGGGGGTTTCCTCACCCAGTTAGCTGCTTCAGGGCAAACTGTGCCTTTGGTGGTGGCCAGAGGAGAGTGTGCAGTCCTCAGAAATCGGAGCCACAGGGACACAGCTCCCTCACAGAAAGGGCCACACCCTGTAGCGGGGTTCAAGGCACCCCATGTTTGGATTCTCTTAATGCCTTCTGAGGACCAGGCACTCCTTTCTCCTCACTACTCCAAGCTGGGCCTCAATTTACCAAAACAAACAAACAAACAAACACCACCTGAGCTACAGAGAAATGGGTGACATATCAAAAGTCACTTAGCCAGGAGGTGATGGTGTGAATGAATGTGTGACTCTAATAAGGTCAGTGGGTTTCATGCTGTCAGAGGCTGCAAGACAGGAGTTCTGAGGGTCTCAGCAGGGGACCTGAGTTAAAGGTCATAAGTACTCCTGTCACCCCATTCTGTGGAGAAATTAGACACTCAGGGAGACAACTAGCTAGGGTGGCTCCATGGATCCCCTCCCCCACTCTACTTGCCCACTATGAGCAGAGTTCTTGGGAATCTGGGCAGTGTCTCCACCAGGATGTGTATCCATTTGGCTTAAACATCTATGGATGAGTTAGGTTACATCCCCAGGCCTGGGCTTCATACTAGGAAGGGCCAGGAAAGCCAAGTCTCCAAGAAAAGCTCTTGAAGTTCAGTAGCAAATGTAAGAGGAACTGAGGGGCCCAGAAGAAAACTGAACTGGCTCACTGGGCCTGGGAGAGGCTGGATTTGAACCCTCATCTAGAGCAGAGTGAAAGGCGATATGCCCTTATGGGAGGAGACAGAGTGTCACAGAGGGCAGCTGGGCTGAGGCCTCTGTAGAGCCATTTCAGCCCGTCTTCGTCCTAGGGCAACCCTGTTAAGAGAAAGGCAGGGATCAGGGCTTTAAAAAGCCCCAGAAGGCTCTGGGAAAATGGGAGGTGGTGGGTCTTCCAAACCTTTGAGGTATATGCACACGGAAAGCAGTTAGCTGCTTCTGCTTCCCAAGAAAGAAAAATGAGAGGGACCAAGTCTTAAACTAGCCCACAGGGGATTCAGGTAAGATGCCTTCTTAACGAACACAGCTGGCCACTGCACCAGGCCGTCTCCTGGCAGTCTTGCCTGCTTTACTTGGAGGTGGGGAATAGATTATAGTCTCCTTCTTCGTGGTCAGGTTCACTGGGGGCAAACAAAAACCCTTGTTTCCCAGGCCTTTCCTATGAAGTCCAGGATAGCTCAGGCCTTGAAATCTATTTGCTCAAGGCTAGAAAGATGGCTTAGTGGTTAAGAGCATGTACTGCTCTTCTAGAGGACCAGAGTTTGACTGCCAGTGCCCACATGAGGCAGCTTACAAACTGCCTATAAATCTAGGACCAGGGAACCTGATAGCTCTGGAGTCCGGGGACTTCATTCATGGAAACATAACCCCTGTCCCCACAGACAGGCGATTAAAACCAAAATAAATCTTAAAAAGAAAATCTACTTGTCTAGAGGAGTCTGCCCTTAGAAGATGGCAAAATACATAGCAGGGGGAATACCAAGGCATTTGTGACCCTTCCTGAGCCCCAGATGAGGGTTCTGGGGGCTCTGATATAACATTTCATCAGCCTTTGAATGTCTCTTGAGAAGATTCTTTTGAGAAGTGAGGCAGATACCTAGGGTGGGAATCATTGGGCCTGAAGGCACAGGTCCACCCTGCTACATGTCTACTGAGTGGTTGGGAACCTTCAGCTAGAGAAACACGGTTGGAGGATGCTAAAGTGTTGGGTACCCTTCTGAGGTCCCAAACTGGACTCAGTCCCTGTGATTCTCCGCCTGGCATGGAGCAAGCACCTCCCTCATGTCATGCTGCCCTTAAGACATCATAGCAAGTTACCCTAACAGCCTTTGGGGGTAGATATCCACCCAACATCTTCACGCACAGGAACCAACCAGCTCAAAGTCTGAGAGCCTCCCGCCCAAAGTCTCACAACTAGCAGACAGCAGTGTTGGGGATCGAATATGGATTTCTGTCTTCTCAGAGGACAGCCCTTGACTCTGGGATGGTAAATAAATAACCTCTTGCTCCCCATTGGGATTGACCTCTGGTGCCATGTGGAACAGAGCTCCCAGAACCACCACTCCTGGGGCAGGGTGGGGCGGGGTGGGGCTACCGATGGGGCACTGACAATCCCTCTTCCGTTCTCTGCCTTGCCTACCATGATGGGTTGTCCTTAGCAGGTGGGCGGCTGCTCTTGTCAGTCCTGAGGAGTTAGGAGTTCCGGGAGAATAGGAGGGGGCCTGGGGTGGTGGAAACTCCCAGGCACGGGGCTGGGAGTGGGGAGGAGGGACACGGGGGTGGGTCCCAGGCTTTTCCCCACACTTCCTCAGGGATTGCTTTACATAACCAGGCCTGCTTAGTCACTGCTTTTTACTTTTTTTTGGAAACAATTTTCTCAGCATCACAGCTCCCCGTCGTCTCCATCCCTTACTAGTCACCGGTGCTAGGGAAGTCCCTTTTCTCCTGTTCCCTAGGCAACCCAGCACATTTGCCTTTCAAATGCTCCAAGGCCTGGGCGGGGGTAGGAGTTCCCTCCCCCTGTACCCAGGCCTCCCACACAGCCACTCCTGCCTCAGTTGGCATGTCAGGTGGCCCAGCTGCTGGAGACATCTGGGGAGACTGAACTCTGGTGCCCGGCTTCGGACCTCTTTCTGCACCCCCTGGCTGAGGCTCACAGCCCCCAACCCATGTCTGGAGATGCCCATATGGGCCTTTGGATGTGGCTGGCTCTCATCCTGCTTCTCTCGGGGAGAGAAAGCGGGCCAAGAGTCCCTGTGAAATCACAAAGCTGGGTGTCAACAAGGCCCAGGGGACTTGAGGACTGTAGAGGCCATGCTGCCGCTGCACCTCAGGTGAAGGGCCTCCGGTCTCAGTTCCTTTCTTCTCAGTGTAGGGAGTGGGGTCTATGTCCTTCCTCCTCTTTGGCTCTCTCCAAACTGCCCACAGTAGCAGTGGCTACCCAGCAGTGCCCAGTGGCTTGGGAAAATTAGACTGAGGCACTAGGGTGGCAGTAGGTTTCTCATGAGGTAAGAAACATAGGGCAGAGAATTCAGAAGGCCTGACCTTGCGTGCCTCCTCCACTTAATTACAAAAGGTCATAAAATATTCTTTTAAATCTCTCTCTTGCTCCCCCTCCATGTGTGTGTGTGTGTGTGTGTGACTGCAGACTTACACATGTCACAATGCATGTGTGGAGGTCAGAGGATGACTTACGGGAGTTGGTTGTCTTCTTCTGTCACCTGGGTCACCTGGGTCCTGACCTTAGATCATCGGGCTTCGTGGCAAGCACCTTTACCCATTGAGCCATCCCACCAACTCCCTTAATGCTGGCTATACTGATTCAAGGAACTCGATGCTATGAATTAAGGGCGGGTATATGAAGTATAAAAACAGCAGTGCAGTAACACAGAACACACAGAACCCTTTTGCCTTCGTGTAACACACATTTGTGGAATACCCACTATGTGTTAAGTGTTGTCTGAGTCCTTAAAACCACTAGATCTAGACCTCTGCCTCTAGCAGTGTGAAACTGCCCGGGTCAGGAAGTGTTAAAGAGCAGTCATTTTCATACAGGGGCCGTGGGCCACATGTGGCAAGTCTCACACACTCTCAGAGGAATGCTAATTAGGGGAAAGGTCTTGAGAATGTCTGGGTACCATGAACAGATTTCAAAAGATTGGCAAATGAGCAGAAGTGAAAAAATTCTTCACCTTTGAGTAAGTTTGAATGTATGCTTCTCGGAGGCAGTGGTTCTCAACCTTCCTAATGCTGTGACCCTTTAATACAGTTCCACGGGTTGTGGTGATCCACAACCATAAAATTATTCATTGCCACTTCATAATTGTAATTTTGCTGCTGTTGTGAATCATAATGTAAATATCTGATATGCAGGCTATCTGATAGGCAAGCCCTATGAAAGGGTCATTTGACCCCCCAAAAGGGTTGCGACCCACAGCCTGAGAAACACTGCTCTAACTGTATCTAACTGGGGTCTCTGATTCTCTACAAAGTTCTCTAGAGGCTGGCCCAGTTTTAGAAGCCATGGGACTCCAGGGTATCCTAAGAAGGAAAGCTACCCCAGCACACCTGGAGCTTAGCACCCACAGTGGTGACCTGGCCAGTCTTCCCGACCTCCCGTTCTTGCCTCAGCCAGAGCCACAGGGAAGGCCCACGGCAGTGAGAATCCCAGATGTCAGCCATCTCAGGCCCAGCCTCTGGTAAGGAGCCCTGGCAGCCACCTGCTTCGTGAAGGTGCATACCTGGCTTTCCTACTGAAAAGGGCACCCCACCATTTGGGGGAGGCCATGTGTGCTGGGCTCCTGCTGCTCTGAAATTAAGTTTGGGCAACCAGATTCTCAGGCTCTTCCCCTCCCCCTCTCAAATCCCACTTTTGTTTCTGTTTTACAGTTTGATGTAGCCCAGTCCTTTCTTGAGAATAAGCAGGCACATATAGCTGTTTTCTTGGTCTTTCGTGTGGCTGTCCCTCTGAGGAGAAACGAGTAGGGCTACCCTGTCAGGTCAGAAGGAATTTATGGCATACCCCTCCTCGGATTTCCAGAGGCCTTTGACTTCTGTTTGCACTATTTCTCTGCTTATTGGCACTTGGATGGACCTCTTAAGCCTCACAAAGGCAGCCCCTCCCCTCCCACAACCTCTTAGATGTCCTCTCAGGCCCCCAGCAGCATTCTTGGGGCTAGTGGGTAGCTGCTCTGTGAGAGGCCTGTAGGCTCCAAGTGGACTGGAATCTACGATTCAGGCATAATTCAACTAGAGTCCTGTTCTTTAAGGAAGACCTTGGCACGGCGATCACCAGGTTGACAAACCAACAATGCCTACATCACACATGCTGGTCTCCAAGTGCCTCACACTTGCGAGGGGCAGGATTTGGAGTCAGGCCTTCAGGAAAGGCCCCTGCAACCTCACAGTCTCAGTTATGATATTTGTGGCAGGTTGAGGACTTCCGTTCTAGGCTGTCATGAAGGTTACAGAGTACCCTTTGTTGGTTAGTTCTCTTTTGTTTCTGGCACCCTTGTTCCCACAACTGAATACATAGCGATGTTCAGGTGGAGACTGATGCGAGAGAGGGCTCAGGGAACATAAGGATAGCTTAGTGGAGGAAGTGGAGACNGGGGGAGCGAGGTGGGGGGAGGACCAAGACACCAAACACAAACCAAGGCCTTGGGTGGGAGGATGGGCTCAGAAACCAGAGGCAGAGAAGGCACTAGAAACAAGCAGGGAGAGGTAGTGTAGTTCTCTTGTGGCTGTTTAAAAAATATATCACCAACACCACGATTTTAAGGAAACTGAGGCAGGGGAGTGGCCAGGACAGGTCTCCTCATCTTGAATTGTGACCCTGTTGCCAACGTCCCGACCTCCCATCCTGGGAGCAGTGCCAGGCTTGGGTGCTGCCAGGCAGGAGCTTGATTTAGCACAAGCCTTGTTAAGAGAAGCTAATTAACAAACCTGCATTTAAATAAGCAGCTGCCTGGGTGTTTGTAACCACCGCCTTATTGAATTGTGACAAGTTATTAGCCCTTGCATGTTAAATGAAACAGAAGCATCCAGGAAAAACCCCTAAATTCAATCTGCATAAAGCAGATTCCTGCGGAGAAAATGACGGTGGCAAAAAACCTGATTCACTCGGCAGGCAGCTTCGAGGCAGCTTCAGGGAGAACTCCAGGCCTTCGCTCTGGGTTACATAACCCTCTGTCAACAGTGACGACACGAGGAGAAAAGCACCGTGCTAGGGAGAGGCCATCAGAGACGCCTCGGGCTCAGCTGCCTTTGGAGGGTGGTGGAGTTGTAGCCAGGGCTCACATGATGCCTGCAGGTGCCCCTTGGTCGTGTGGCTGTCACTATGCCGAGGTCTCAGCACCATGGTGTGTCCACCTTAGCTACTCAGTTTGACTCTGCTCGTTCCAGATCTGCAAGTTGCAGTGGGATAGCAGAGTGGTTGACCGTAGAGCCAGGGAAAACATAACTTCACCTATAAGTGTCTCTTTGCGCTTTCTATAAATGATGGGAGAGTGTGAGCAAAGGTCAGTGTCAGTGCTGTCCTGGTTCATTGAGGGGAAAAAAAGCCATTGGCTTCCAGTGATCCCTAACCAAGGACACTAGTCCTTAAAGAGGAGGACTGGGAGTTCTTTGTCTCTATGAGACACCTTTGGGAATCTGGCCAGACCTTTCCTGGTCACTCCAGTCCAAAGGCCGGGTCATGGCTGAGGTTTATCGAGATGATCCATCTGGGGGAAAGGCCAAAGGGATGGGGTATTTCAGGAGTCTCTCTGGTTACAGATCCTGTTCTTTAGGAGAGTAGGCTGGAGAGAAAAGCTGGGAAGGGGAGGCAAGATGGTTGGAAGCGCAGCTGAGTCAGATGGACTCGACTCTGTCCGTTGGCGGAAGCACGACCCAAGAAAACCAGGTTCCCAGCTTCCTCCTTGAAAACAAAGACACTGGTTAGCAGGCAGGGTCCTTGGGGTCTGGCGTGGAGGAAGTTGTTAGTGATTGCTGACTGAGAAGAGGGAGGAAGTGGGACCAAGAGTCGAACATAGAGCTGTACCTTGGGCTTTGTGGCTGCCTGGTAGTGGAGTCTGGAGATAGCAGCTGCATAGGTAAGAGGGCCGACACCAGAGAGAAGAGCTGGGTTTAAATCTCCACTCCAAATGACTCTGGATAAAGGAATTGACTGCTCTGGGCCTTCGTTTCCTTGAGAAGGAATGCCTTCTCAAAGTTTATGACGGGCCTTGCAGTGGGGTTTGAAAAGGAAAGGACCCTAAACCATGGGCATTTAGGAAGTGTCCAGGATGGAGCAGAAATGGAATCCACCCTTGTTCCCACCCTCCTGCTTACTTCATTGATCTTTTTGATTTCCTAGCAGGAGAACTGATAATCCTTCCATTCTGGAGAGTTCTGGATTAGTGACACCAGGATGGGAGCCCCCAAAGACATTGTTGTATCCTGTGCATGTTTCCTGTAGAATGAAGTGGGGACGCATGGAGAACGGCTTGACATATTACTGGGCATCTGAAAACCCATCTCTTAGTGTTGTTGTTGCTATTAGTGTTTAACAAGTGACTAAGGCAGCTTGAGGGTGCAGGATGGAAGCCTTTCTGTCCTTCTGTCAAACCTTCAATGCTCACTCATCAGGCAAATGTCTCCGACACAGCTCCTTGCAAGACTACAGGAAAGGGAGCAGAGAAGGAGTGTGGATGGTCAGTGGCCCTTCATAGCAACAGATCTGTTCCTCTGGGCTGTATCCCACTGTTGATAGGAGAAGTCTTTACTGATGGGCTCCTCCAAGAATACCCCCAAGTTGCCTCTCTTGGAGCATGATAGGATTTACCTTCAGAGTGAAAGGGTGATAGTTTAGAAGGATGGGCAGAATACGGGGAGAGTTGAGAGCTGAAGGCCTGCTTTAGTCATGGAAGTCAGGTTATCAAGTAGAGTTTATACGGGAGAAGTGGGCAGAAGACAAGAATTACGGCAGGTCTTAAATTTCCAAATGGCCTTTCCTGATGGATGCTGTTGTTCAGGTCTGGGGGATTGACAAAAGTAGAGGAAGCAGGTGAGAGTGGCAGTGCCCTGACAGATGAGGGTGGTTTCCATGGTGCCCACACCCTTCCATTGAAGTCAGAAGCAACTCTTGGCCTAGGATTCCAGTTGGCTGGTAATGGCAGAGAGAAGAGGATTCAAGAGGTCAGGATAATATTGGCTCTTCAATCCTCAAACACACACTGGGGTTAAGTCCTCTCAAGTGCTTGAGCCTAGTGCATGAGCCTAGTGGGAGAATCAGGGAGATAAATGGCCATGGCCTCTAAATGTGCTGCCCTCCTGAAGTTTAGGCTGGGGTGCTGTGTATACTTTGCAGGACCTGACTTCCTAAAAGGCCCACCTTAGAAGATGAGAGGCTTATAGTTGACTTTAAAGGATGCTCTAGGCAGGTGAGGGGGGAGATGTGGGCTGGATCAGGCAAAGCTGACCTGAATATTCTGTCTCATGTACTGTGAATGCCCTTGTAGGGTGTACAGGAAGGAATAGGTCACAGGCCTACCTGAGGAACCCTAGACAGAGGTAAGGGATGTTTGGCGGAAGTCTTTGGAAGTACAGCCACGTCTGCTGGGAAGCACAGTGGGGAAGGGATGCTGAGAAAACTAATCAAGACATTCAGGCAGTGGAAGGTACCTGGAAAGGATAAAGGGGCAGAGTGGGGGGACTGGCCAGGGAGGGGGAGGAAAGCCCTGGCAGCTCATGGAGACAGCTTGGCAATAGGAAACGTCTCCTAACTATGCTGGAGATGTCCCTGGGATAAGAGCCAACATGTTTGCTTTGAGGGGATGGAAGGAAAGGGTGTATGAGGGGTGATGAAGGATGCCTTCATAGACCAGTAGCTCTCAGGGTCAGCATGACCATTGAAGGCAGAGAAAGATTCCAGAAGCCTGAATTATGGCAGTGGGGTCTACGGGGAGCAGGCTAGGCAGTTGGGGGATGCAAAGACAGTCTGTTGCTTTCTAGCTGGGTTAGGTCTCAAACACTTGTGAAGAGTGCCCAGGACAAATCCTTGACCATACCTCTACCTGGCCCCAGTTTATCCATGCATAAAACAGAGGGGCCAGAGTCACATATCCTTACTTTATTTCCCTTCACCCCCTTCAAATATGGTCGGTAGAATTCTAAAAAGACAGAAATTCTAAACCCTGGATGGTATTTCAGTAACATGTACCATCAAGCCTTTGAACACACGAAGCTTCTGCCCTCTGAAGTTCAACCTAAGAAAGAGGCCATAAGAAGTGGATGAAGAGTTTTATCTATTCACGTGTTCGTTACAGCCTTGGTGATAATTATATATGTTTGAGGAAAAAAGAGATACAGCCTAATGTCCAACAGTAAAGGATTGGCTGAGGAAATTATAGTACACCCATATGGTAAACTACTTCTGCAGTAAAAATCATGGTTCGGAAGATTATGTGTTGACATGGGAAAATGTTAATGATACATTGCTAAGTAAAAAAGCCGACTACATTACGGAACGTACAGTATGATACATTCGTTTTCAAAATTTTTGATTAGGACACAGACCAAATCTTTAATTAATGTCATTTTTTTCTCCTTCTCTTGGCAAGCAAGAGGAGTATTATCTGGAATAATGTAACCAGAAAATGAAACAGAGAGACAGAGTCCCACACTAAGTGTGTCACGTGGATTTTTAGAATCATTAGGAAAGAGAATAGGCTGTTGGCAAGTCAAGCAAGTGGAGAAGCTGAGGAACTACGGGGTGTCTAGAAGTGGAAACTATCCTGGGTTTAGGGGGCTCAGGCGTTCCACTTTGCAAATGGTTAGGTTTGCTTGGATGTTCGGGGCAGCTAGTTAGAACGAAGGTGGATGTCATGCCAAGACCTAGGGTCTTCTCTCAACCTCCAGTATATGCTAATACAGAGTCTGTGTTGATATTTACGGGGGACCCTGTTTTGAAGCTTCTTGAACTGAGATGGGGCTTTCCTTCATCCTCTACCATTGGATTTCTGTGAAGATCAGAAGGTGGCAGGGTGGTGCCTGAGACTACAGCACAGTTTTAGGGTGACTCCTCTAGGTATGTTGGGGCCTCTAGAGCTGATATGGTGCCTCAAAAGGAAATATCACCAGTATCTGGGTGCTCATGGGTGAGGCACCACTGGTTTTCCTAAGAACATACCTCTGCTTTCTTAGGCACTTGCTGAAGTGAGTCTCCTTCCTTACAATCTTGGTTGTGAGCCTAGCGTTTAACGGCCAGATTATTCTTCCTTAAAATGGGCTTCCTGTTCTCAGCTGACTAACTTCCCAACTCAAGGCAACTTTCGGTCTTCGCTAAATTCAGTTCGGAGACAAGGTGCAACTGTGGATGGCTTTGGCTCTTGTGGACAAGGTGACCTGTGGCCTCCCTTTTCACTCTGCCTGGACTATAGCAGTACTTTGTGACATTTTCCTGCTTTTATTTTGAGACCTAAACAGCCAGAGGAATCCTGATAGGACCTCTGTAAAACGTGATCTTCTCTGCTCGCATGTTCCAGGAATAGTGGAGTCTGGCCAGGCCTGACTGCTATATCTACCCTCTTACTTCCCCCTACTCTGGTCTGATCTTCCTCCTCTGAAGCCACAGCCTCCCAGCTCCACCTTGGACACCCAGAGATAATACTTGCCTTAGGCTCTTGGCATTGGTTGGTTCGTCTCAGAGTTCTTCCAGATTTCTGTAAATCTCCCTTACTTCCTTCACATTTTCATCCCAATGTCACCTTGTCAGGGAGACCTTCCCCAGCACAGACTGTAGCTGTCACCTTACTCTGCAGTCCTGTTCCTGAATAGACTACCTACCATACTTTGCATTGATTTTTATTTTTAATTTTGGTCGTGGTATTGGGGATCGAGCCCAGGGCCATGTACATGCAAGCCAAACATTCTACACTGGACTATATTGTATGTATGTGTATGTGTATGAGTATTGCACATGATCTTGAGTGCACACAAAGGCCAGGTAAGGATATTGGATGTCCTGTCTTCCAACCTTATTCCTTTGAGACAGGGTCTCTCACTGAAGCCAAAAACTGCTGATTTGTGGCATGCCGGTAAGCTCCTAGGAGCTGTCTGTCCCTAGTCTGGAGTGCACTGGAGAAGGGTTTATTTAGGTCATGCTCAGTGTTCGTGGTAATAAACAAAGAAAAAATGCAGGTACAAGTTCTGTTCCCACTGCAGGTCCATGCCCTCCCCCAGCCCTGGAACCCCAGTCTCTGTTGTATATACTCCAAAGGCTCTTTTGTTACCATCCATTACTGTAAGTGCTGTGTGCTGACTAATTCACCCATTTAACTTCTCATTCATTTATTCATCGTACCCATCGGCACAGACCTAGACGCAGTTTCTTCTTCTTTTTGTCGAGACAGGGTTTCTCTGTGTAGCCCTGGCTGTCCTGGAACCAGCTCTTGTAGGACCAGGCTGGCCTTGAACTCACAGAGATCCACCTGCCTCTTTCTCCCAAGTGCTGGGATTAAAGGGCCACCATGGCCCGGCTGACACAGTTTCTTCTTAAGCCAACCCCAGGTCCATAGAGCACAGCCACATTTAGGACTGACCATTCCCATAGCAAGAGGAAGGCTCTTCTGAGAGTCAGATACAGGAAGTCAGGGGAGAGGGTTAGGGAAGGGGTAGACCAGTAAGCTGCCACTGTGTGTGTGTGTGTGTGTGTGTGTGTGTGTATGTGTGTATGTGGTGGGGGGGTAGGTAGAACAGGAAGCACCAAGACTATTTTTGGGTTGCTATGACTGGTTGAGATTTGGGGGTAAATGGGGTTAGGGAGGACACAGCTGAGCTGGATGGAGCCTGTCTTCGGAGGGTCTCGAGCTATCCCTGCAGGCATGCTGGTACAGTACCCACTTTGTACATTTTACAGGCTTCTGGAGAAAGGGGGAATTGGCTCCTCTTAGCAAACAGACGGGGTTTAATTGCTGTTACTGTCAGTGTAGTTGCAAATATCATATAAAAAGGACTTTTTGGCTAATTGTTTTTAGGATGAAAATTCAAGAACTATGTATAGATATTATGCATCCAGGGTTCTTGAAAGATCAAACTGTTTCTATTACCCTTCAGCGCCATCTCTAGCGTGAGGCACTGAGATCTGCGAGCGCCTGGGACATGCAATGATCCCTCAGGGCTTTGAGAGGCTAGACCAATGTAACAGAAGTCACTTTCTTTTGCTCTGGTGGGAGGAGGACGCAGAGACAGCTAGCACCCTTTGGTTGGCCAAACGCCAAAAGAGTAAAGCTGGTAATTCACAGGCACCCTTAGCCTCAGGCACTGGTCTCCCATGGACAGCCCTACCCCCAGCCCTCCTCCCACTCCTCTGAGCACCAAGGGAGAAGCTGAATCATGTGGGTTCCTAGGGTGGGAGAGTGTAAGGGGTTACAGTGTCCGCTGGGCTCCTGGACAGACCCAGGATTGTGGGTTGCGACAGGAGGCAGCCTGGGCCCGGGAGCCGCACTGCTTCCGGCGTCTTGCTTCCCTCACCTCGTTTTCTTCCTTCTCCCTGAAATGGTACAGTGCAATTTTCATGCTGCACAAATAAAGCAAATTCATATCTATTCATTGCCATCTCGTCCTCATGTTCAAGCCTCTCAAATTTTAATTTGGGAGCTTTTAGAAAGGCAAATTTATTTGTGACACCATCCAAATTCTATTTTATTGGAATTCTATTCTCAAAGGATGTAGTTGACTCCTGAGAAAGCTGCGGGCTTCTCCTTTTGATATTTTCCCAAATGGTGTGTGTGTGTGTGTGTGTGTGTGTGTGTGTGTGTGTGTGTACACATGCATTCACATTCTCTTTTGGATTCTCTGCATATCTTATGTACAAACACATAATGCATATTCACAAGGCAGCCACAGAAGTGTGTATATATACATATGTGTTTGTCACATATATGTGTAATACAGTGCAGACTCCCATAAGCCAATATTTAAGTTCTATTTAATTTATGTAACAAACATTTAATAAGTACTCATGATTCATTAAACACCATCCTAGGCCCTAGGCATAGAGCAGTGAGCAAGTCAGATTAAAAAAATAAAAAGACTCAGTCTTGGAGAGCTAATATTTAAATTCATGGGATTGTTAATAAAAAGGTTGCCAGCAAATGTAAGGAACTACAGTGGGTGAGCTGGCTATGGGTAATGTCACAGACCAATCTATAGAGTCCAACAGTGGTGTCAGGGTTTCTTGCCATAGATGACCTCTCAGGGATGTTGGGGCTTTGTCCAGTAGAGTAAGAACTTCTAGATCTTTCTAAATTGTCAATGAAAAGAGATGGCAGCAGGTTGGTGGAATATTTCTATGGTGACCTGTGTGATTTGTGCATATGTGTGTGTGTACATGCTTGCCTCTCTGTGTGTGTGTGTGTGTGTGTGTGTGTGTGTGTGTGTGTAGGCCAGGAGACAACCTTGGTTGTTGAGCCTCAGGCGCCATCTACTTTGTGTTTTAGAACAGAATCTCTCACTGGCCTGGAACTGTGAGGCTAGGCTAGCTGGCCAGAGCCCCAGGGATGTGTGCAAGGAATACAAGCGCATGCTATCATGCGTAGCTTTTTAAACATGGGTTCTGAGCTAAGCTCGGTTCTTCTTGCTTGTAAAGCAAGCACTTTACAGACTTGAGCTGTCTCCCCAGATCTCTTGGGGACCTGTTATCTTTTTAGCCTGCAATGATACTGGATTTTGACTTTGGTTACATCTTGCCCATGCTTCTAGGCTTCTATGCTTCCTCCTCCTCTGTAAAACCTTCCTTGCTCTTACCAGTTAGCACCAACATTTCATAGATGCTCTGAGTCTGTGTGATTCATCTAGCACCTGACATGCCTTGCCTTATTTAAGTATGTATGAGTAGCCCTGTCAAAGAGCACTGAGAACTTCAGGGTGTTGGCTTTGCCTATAGGGCACTCTCAGCCCAGTACTGGGACAGACACGCCACCTGTAATTGCAAATGGAGTTCCAGGTGGATGGCAGAGGCATGTCATCAAGGAGGTAGTGGTAGGGAGGTGGTGGCAGGGTGCCCTCAGGGCTTCAGAGCCCCCTAAAGGAAGCCTCCGGACCTTTCTTAGTCCTCCCCATCACCCCTGGAGGTATGATGGTCATATGCTCTGCTCTGCAGTTTAATTTTTTTAGACAGCACTTAAAATATGGTGATAAAAATACATATTATATAATATTTGGAAAAACATCTAAGCCCAAAGAAGAACATAAAAACCACTTCCAATCCTACAGCTGCTGCCTGGATTTGACTCTTAGGAACATGTTGGTGGTTACACTTTCCAGTTTATTCTCCCATGCAAATTTTCCCATACACCCAAATTGGGTAGGCTCCATCTAATTACTTTTACTGGGCTGAAATTGCCCTGCGGACAGAGCCAGTGGCCTTCACGGATGGACCTGCAGACATTCCCTGAGTTCTCTTAGATTAATTATTGGTTAACTATTTTTCTTTCTTTCTGAGGCAGTGTCTCTTTATGTAGCCCAGGCTAGCATTGAGCCTGGAATCTTCCTGTTTCAGCCTCCCACACACTGGTATTACAGATGTGTACAATTATGCCAACATCTGTCTCAAGACTTGTATTGTTTTTGTTTGGAGAGGGCAGGTCTTGTATATCCCAGATTGGTCTCTAACTTGCTATGCAGCTGCTGATGGCCCTGAACTTCTGTTCCTCCCGTCTCCACCTCCCTTCACGTAGACCAGAGGCCCACACTAATAGAAAGCAGAGCTTTGTGTGTGCTAGGCGAGCAGCCTGCCGTCTGAGCTGCAGCCATGCCCCATATCTTAATGACTTTTAATTGGCTTTTTTGTTTTACATAGCAATGTGGCATACATATCTTGTGGCAGTCCTTCTATATTGTTTATTTTAATAGCTGCATACTATTCCACATGCAACTATTAGCTACGGATCCTCTCAATGGGTAATTTCTAATTTTTAGTCTCTCTCTTTCTCTCTCATTTGTAAGTAGTATAAGCTACCTGGCAGTGACTTGTAGATGATACGCTATTCACATCCTCTCTAATTTTCTGAATCAGCCCATCACTTAACATGGCTGATTTTATTTTGGTAGATAGCACTGTTCAATATACTTTTTGTACAGGTTTCTAGAAGGAACCTTGGATCACATCCTGTGTACATGTGAAAGGCATTTGACATTGATGTATCTGGCAGAATCTCAGCAATTTATACTCCCACCAACACCATATGAAAGGACCCTGGATATTAATTAATTAATTAAAAAACAAAGTCATGACAGGTGGTGATGGCACACGGCTTTAATCCCAGCACTCAGGAGGCAGAGGCAGGCAGATCTCTGTGAGTTCAAGGTCAGCCTGGTCTACAGAGCGGGTTCCAGGACAGACTCCAAAGCTACAGAGAAACCTTAGAGAAACCTTGTCTCAAAAAAAAGAACCAAACAACCTACCAAATAAACAACAACAACAAAAAACCAAAACCTCCCCTTCCCTGAAAAAACAAACAAACAAACAAACAAACAAAATGTCACATTCAAGAATTGCCAATTTAATGGCCATAGTCACCATGGGGCAGGAAAGTAGATGATTTCTTGTTTGGTCTGCATTCCTCACTGCCTGTGTCTATTTTTCATAGATTTATGAAGCTTTTCTCTGAACAGAATTTTCTGGACTGGGAGTATGGTTCAGCAGCAAGGTGCTTGCTTGTCTAATATCCAGGAGGCCTTGGGTCCCATCCCCAGCCCCACCCAAAACATCCTATTTATGTCCTTTGCTCATTTTTTAATGTAATGTTTTTCTATCGAGGGCTAAAATAGATTGATAACTGTTCAAATTTATTGTGCCAGACTCTGTCCTGAGCATTTTACATACTATTTGTTTTTTTCCTTCCTACTGTCCTGTGAGGTATGTGCAGGGGTTAGCCCACTCTAAGTGCCATGTGCACCCGTGAGTGTGATGACATTTTGTCATCTGCACATCGTGTCTTTCCCATGTGCATTGCCTTTTAATTGACCTTTGAAGGTTTTGTACTTAGAGCTTCAAGGTTTTTCACCATGATATAAAAATGTTAGTGCATTTTATTCTCTTATGATTTAACATTAAAAATTAACATTTACATATCTTATTTCACATAGTTAATTTAGAATTTATTTTGATTATTAGATTAGAAACAACTTCAATAACCTTGTTGTTGTGCTGGGAACAGAACCCAAGGTCTTCCATATGCTAGGCAAGTGCTCCATCACTGAGCTACAGATCTAGCTCCTCCTAAATTCTTTATGCTTTGAGACACAGTCCCAGAATGTTTTCCAGAAAGGCCTGAAACTCATGATGTAGGCCAGGCTCATCTTGGCTAACATAATATTTCCCTAAAGCCTCTTAGAGAGTAACCTATCCTTTCTCTTTTGTTGGAAATGACCTCTTCAACCTGGGTTGAATATTCCAGTTGGTTCCAGATCTTTCTGTTCAATCTCAAGGATATGTCTGTATATTTTCCCGCCACAGCTACACCTTAAATTCCTATAGTTTCACACTATGCATCAGTATCAGTAAGACTGTTCCATCTAACTTCCTCCCACTAGTCCTCTTTTATGAAATTTTCTTCAATATTCCATATGAGTCTTTTTTTCCTTCTAGGGAACACTGGATACCTTAAATTCCAACAATAAAAAACATTTTTAAAAAGATTTATTTATTTTTGTTTTATGTATAAGGGTGTTTTGCCTGCATGTTTGTCTGCGCATCATGTGTGTGTGCAGTGGCCATGGGGGCCAGAAAAGGGTGTTAGATTCCTTTAAACTGGAGTGGGCATATGGTTGTTGGCTACCGTGTGGGTACTGGGAATTAAACCTGGGTCCTCTGGAAGAACAGCCAATGCTCGTAACTGCTAAGTCTTCTCTCCAGTCTATAAAACTTCTATACTACATTCTAATAAAATCACTGTTTATCAAACAAATTAATTTAGAGACTCTCAGCTTATGAACTTACATATACATGCATATCTGCATGTCTGTATCTATCTACCTATGCATATATATGTATGTATCTATCTATTTACATATTTATGTATCTATCATCTATGTCTTCAAGCCTTTCATATATTTTCTGAAACATTTCATTGAAATTTTTCACATTTATTGGATTTTTTTGCTGTTTCATACCCATTTACTAGTATAACATATAAATAAATAGATCTATCATATTTTCTGAAGTATCAGTATAAACAAGATGGATTTTGTGCTGCATCTTAGATATGGAAATGTGGTGGCTTCAGAACTGTTCTATGGTGAAGAGGAGGGCTACAATGTGGAGTGTTTACAATGGCAACAGCAGCAGACAAAGTCCGCCAAGTTCAAAGCCTACAGTTCCTTCAAAGTGGCGGACATCCGGTACCCATATTTGGCTTCACGTTGTGTGTTGCCAGAGACCGAGAGTCAGATGTTGGCAAATCCAGAGGAGGGATTGTAAACAGCATTCTAGACTGGCAGGACTGCCAGGCTGTTGGTCTATGGCATCGCCTGGTTCAGCAATTCTCAGATGGTGTGCCGTGTAGATGTGTGTGCACATATGTGTGTTTATTGCATTTCTCCGTGGGCTTTCAAGTTTCTTGAGGCCATTTAATACTAACCTTACTAACTTTCTATAGCTTCCTACAATGCCAAGTAGAGCATTGACTGAGGCAGGGGTGGGAGATGGAGGTATGTGCCTGGTCAGTCTTGCGTGGGTTGAATAATCTTTTGCTATTGAAACTATCAACAATATGACCAGTAGTATGGAATGGAAAGACAGCTTCTCCACCCAGCATACGGTGCTGGCTCTGGGGAGAGGATGCATCAGATATCACAGTTCCCATATCTGCCTCCATGCTATTTAAGAAGACATTCTTGCCTAGGCCAAGAAATAGCTATTTAGCCAATGTCAATACCCCAGGTGGCAACACCCAAAGGGGCCTTGGTAGTCTGACAGTCGATTCATCATCTAAATTGGCAGTATATGGGGGCCAGAAAGATGAGCAATCTCACTGAGGTCAATAAACTCATGGTAGGCTGGTTCATGGGCTCCCTGGAAGCCATTTTGTGGCCTAAGCCAGTCTGGAAACCACAGAGAACTTTACTGTGGGAGAGAAGAAGGAAGAGGCTGTTTGGAGAAGGGGAATGGAGGATGTTTTGAGGCTGGTATCTTAGTTAGGGTTTCTATTGCAGTGGACAGACACCATGACCAAGGCAACTCTTGTTTAATTTAATTGAGGTGGCAGCTCAAAGTTTCAAAGGCTTAATCCATCATCATTATGGTGGGCAGCATGGCGGTGTGCAGGAAGACATGGTGCTGAAGAAGGGGCTGCTACATCTTGATCCATAGGTAACAGGAAGTAGACTGAGTGTCACACTGAGCGGAGCTTGAGCAAAGGAGACCTCAAAGCCCAGCTCCACAGTGACACACTTCCTCTAACAAGGCCATACTCATTCCAACAAGCCATACTTCCTGATAGTGCCATTCCCTATGAGCTTATGGGCTCCAATTATATTCAAACTACCATGGCAGGGAGGTTGTGGGTGATGAGCAGTGGTGTGTGGTCAACGCTGGAGGGTGTATGGTTTCCGGAGGGAGCTGTGAGAAGGACCTCTCTATTAGGCCTTTGTGATCAGAAGGGCCTGGGGAAGAGAGGGGTTCTTGAGAGGGACAATGTTATGTCAGCCTGGCCATCCATTACAAAAGTGTCAAAGGCAGTGGGGTCAGAACTGGTACTCTAGACAGGCTACGGGTTGATGCCAATGCATATGGTGGAGCTTAGGGTACGGAGTCGGACATGCACCAGTGCAGGAAGGAGGGAAGCAGAGCCTTTCCAGGGGGCTGGGAAACTGGGGCAAGCACCTTGAGATGGCTAGGGAATGAGAGAGCGTGGAATTGGGTGCTAAATTGTGCGGCACACAACCTGTGATAAGTGGGAGGTGGGGGGAAGGGCCAGGTCCTGGAGTCCCAAGGAAGGTACCTGAAATTTTTAAAGGTACCTGAGGATTTTTAAATGGAATGATTTCAAAGGAGAAATGTTTGGAGAGACAGGGTGCAGGGGGGACTGGTCATCCTTTTTTTAATCATCTGTATTTTGTGTTGTTGCTTTGATACCCTGAGGGGCGCTTGTTCTGGGACTACATCCCTGTCATGGCTGGCTACTTCCGAAAGTCTGTAAGGCCTCTGCTTGCAAGCACATCTGTCACGTACACACCAACCAGCCCTGAGCCCATCCCTTCCATCACTTCCTCTCCCTAACTCTCTCATATCTTGCCAATAATCTCCTGACCTGTGCCATCCTGGGGCGGGTACCAGGCAGCTGGAGCATACCCCCATTGCCCCAGAACCCACTGATATCATGCCAGCTCACCAGTTAGAGCTTGCTTGCCCTGATTCTGCTCTTTCCCTGCAGAAACCACAGAAAAGGCTCCAGGCCACACTCTCCTCTGCCACCTCTGCTTCCTGACACGCCCAGGGACTTCCCCATGTGGCCTTGTGTGGCACGGCACGGCAGGCCTCCTTCTGCCAAAACTGTGATAAAAACTTTCAGTGGCATTGTCCTCTTCCATGCCATGCCTATAAAGTATGACCTGGATGCCCTTGGGAAGAAGGGAGGCAGGCAGGCAGGTTATCAGTTCTCGGGGCCGTTGATATATAGGAAAGACCAGACTTTGCAGGGAGACAAACTAGGGTGAAATTCTGCTCTTTCCTTTTACTCTCCCTTGTTGCCAGAGCCTCCCGATTTGGTCTTCTTCGAGAGGCCCATGCAACATTCCCATTTTATTTATTGCCAAGCTGAGTCGCTGAGTCTGGGGCTCAAGTCAGCTCACAGCTTCTTCTCATGAGTGACTCTTTCAGCCAGGCCTTCAGCTGTGTTATTTTCGTGCGACATTCATTGGCAGCTCTAAAGCCAACACGGAAGATGATTTCGGAGTTAAAGATGGGTGGATTGGGAAAGCTTTCCTGATATCCCTAAAGTTGCATCCCTTGGCCAGGGTCAAGTGGAATCTCAAATGCCGAATTTTGATTTCTGAAGGGAGAGAAGGTGAGAGCTGAGCTCCCCAGGGTGAGCTTCCCCTTTCTTCTTCATTAGTCAGACCCGAAAGATGGGTCCCTTGGCACCCCTGGAGACCTAACTAACCACCTATTAATCTCCAGTGGCCCACCAAACATGAGCTGAGGGGTGGCTTCTGTCATCTCAGTAATGTTAGGATACTAGAGACGAAAAGTTAGGACCCTCCCTTCATTGTGGACCTCAGGTGTCCGTGTCTTCATGGGTATGACCAAATAAACCTGAGGTACTTTCTGGCTTTAGAGACCTAGAAGATGTGAAGCAGGGAAGAGCCAGTCTGTGGTGGCAACCTTGTCCCAGTTTCAGGCATGTGTTGGGACTAAGCGCGCATGCGTGTGTGTGCGTGTGCATATGCGTGTGCGTGTGTTTAGAGGTCAGTGTCAGCCATCTTCCTCTATTACTCCCAACCTTACTTTGTGAGACAGGGTTTCTCACTGAACCTGGAACTTACTGATTAACTAGGCTAACAAGTGCCTAAGACCCTCTCGTCTCTGCCTCCTAGTGCTGGGATTTGAACTAAGGTCGTGCGCATGAGCATTTTATCCACTGAGTCATCTCCCCAACCCTGGGGTTTTTGATGCTTTACAGCAAGGAAATAAAAGATTTCTCCTTCCCAGAGTCCTCCCAGGGAATAGAGTCTCTGCTAGCCTAAATCCCTGATAAACATCGCCTTGGGCTACAGGGGGGCACATAGCATGTGTGAGCGTCCCTGGGGCGACAGTTCAGATTTATTCCTAGGAATGGGAGCCAGACTGGGGCAGGTGGCATGCTAGCTGGTGTAGTGGAGTGTCCTGCCCGAGGAGGGGCTGCAGAGGGCAGCAGATGTGTGTCTAGGAGCCAACCCTAACTGCTCAGGATTCTTCTTTACCACGAATCACCAAGAGCCGAATGTATGGCCCCTTTCTTTGCCCATCCCAATCCTACCTGACTTCAAAGCCCCATCCAACCTTACCTCTCCTTGGCCTACCTGACCACCACAGTTTCTCTGAAGGCCAGGCTCTCTGTCCTGATCTTCCTGTAGCCATCCCTACCTCCCTCTACAAACAGGGCAGGTATCCCAAGCAAGTTTGTTGGCTGATGAAGCCATACTGAGGAAATATTAATGTGGAAAGAGCCCCCATTTTCTCCCCAGAAAGTAGGCAGTTCACAATGGGGGCTTCTGAGGGTACATATTCTGTGTGAACTTTGGTGATCTCATAAGAGCCTCGCTTCAGCCCTGTAAGGTGCCTGGTGAGTCTGCCCTTTACAGACGGGGGCTCCCTGAGGGAAAGAAGCGCACGGACCCAAGTCCACTAGATGCCTGTATTCCTGCTCCTGCCACTGAACTACCCTGCTTCCTAGGGCAAAAAGGGCCCCATGTCCTGGCTTTTCTCTCTAGAAACACCTGTTTCAAATGTGCATCAGGCCAGGGGCCACAGGCAGGGTCTGCATAAGCAGTAGAAGAGGGGTCCTGACTGGACCTCTGGGCACTGCAGCCTTAAGGTCACTTTCCAGGAGATGAGGGTTTCTTGTCGAGGGAGGGGACTGGGGAGACAGCATATCTCCCAGGGGAAGGGGTGGGCGGGACCCGAGCTTACCTCCTCAGAAGCAGTTTTGCACAACACGTAAAGATGAGCACCCACACACGCAGTGTGCACGGCATGGACATATACACACACACAGGCTTCCCCACCCAGAGCAACATGGCTTCCCAGCCACCTCAACCCTCCCCCCACCAAGCCCCGTCTCCCTCCTACCCTATATGTGCAATCTTGTGAAAACTCCACCACTCTTAAGGTTAATAAGGCTCATTTGCTTAAGATAGCACCTGTTTCTATGGTGACTCCTGCCACCCAGAATCTGTTCATCAACGGAGACAAGAGAACAGTGACTTCCACCCTCTTTGAAAGGAAAAAGCTAGTTCTTTGAGGAAGGTTTGATAGGCCAGCAGCCCATAGAGCTCTGCGCATTTGTCCTTTCACCCCTGGAGGGGGTCCAGCCGTGTGCCCCCCCGTTCCACAGATCTGCTGATTCCTCCAAGGGAGTAATGAGGAACTCTGGACTAGCTTTCTTCTCCTCCTCCTCTCCACCCCTCCACTTCATCTTCCTTCTCAACATCTTCCTCCCCCTCCTCCTCTTCATCCTCCTTCTCATCTTCCTCCCTCCCCCTCCTCTCTGAGAAACACAAACTCCAGCGAAGGAAGGCACTGTACTCTGGGTCACCAGCTACTCATCCCTTAGTTCGTGATCTCCACACTAGCTCCACTAGGGTTCTGAGGGGCCGAGCAGGCTAGCTGATGAACCCGAGGATGCTACCGAGTCTTTCTCCCTAGCCTCCTCATCACATCCTAACAAGTCTGTCCCCAAACATACCTCCTGGCTGGGGCCTTATTCATCCCCAACAGAGACAGGCTGCTGCTGGCTCCTCCACCCCTCCTCCTAAGTGAGAGCTGTTCCGGCCCTGCCCTACTCTGTGTCCCACTGTGGTCTTCTGGTTAATAGCTGAGGCTTGCGACAACGACTGGCAGTAGTACTAACCACTGGGGGGCAGATCACTAAGGACGCAGGTTCCCAGGCAGGTGTGACTAACCATAAAGCCCCACTGAGAAATGATTCACCTTTTTAAATAAGTGAGAGCAACTTCCATGTTCTCCCTCCAGCAATGCTATTCTCGCTGGTATTCGGAAATACCCTATAGACTGGGAGAACAAGCATGCAGGGAATTGCTTGGAGCTTACAGCTTGCTTTGTGTGTTCTGAGACCCGCGAGTGCAGGTTGTGCTTATGAACAATGTTTTTTGCAGAAAGAGTGAGAGTGGCTATGTAGAGGACCCGGCCCAGAGCTCTTTACTATGGGAACTTGGTACCAACCAGCACTGTCTCAGTGTGTACGGGAGACATAAGAGATCCACCCGAGAGCAGAGGTTACAGTAATGTCACCCACCTGGCCAAGTGGCCTGGCAGACAAACCTTCTGAATCCTGCTCCCAAACTCTGAAATGTCACCCAGTCCCTCAAGACAGAGCTGACTCCCCACGGCTTCTGAGATCCCTCATCTCTCAGCATGGAGCTCTGCTCCATCAATGCAGGCTTCTGATGGGCAGCGCCCGAGTCCCACATTTGACTGTCAATCTAACCCAGCCTCCTGTCCAAGTCCTTCAAGGCAGCTTTTCCTTGAACTCACTCCCTCTCTCAAGGCAGCAGGACCTGACTGCCAGCAGTCAGCATACCACACCTTGTTGTGCCAGGCTCCTGTCATGTCCTCCTGGGACTTCAGTTTCTTTCTGTCTCTTATTTGCCATCTCCACAAGGAGATCCAAGAAGCCTTTTAGCATGAACTTGTCTGAGTGTCTCCATCTTAGTCAATGGCACCCAAATCTAGGCGCTGCCATCAGATCACCTTTCACCCCCTTTGTCTAATACATCAGCAGGTCCTGATGACTCCTGACCTCAGGGCAGGCCCTGAAGCTGTTTCCTCCATGTCTTCTACTCTCGTCTTGGGGAAGACCATTGTCATCCCCCATGAAAGAACAAAATTGTCTCTTGGGGCCATCTACAGCCATGGCAGACAAAGAGAACTTTTAGAAATGCAATCCCCTTTTTATGATATTTATTTATTTATTTAGAAACAAGATCTTGGTATGTTGTCTGGACTGGTCTCAAATTCTGGGCTCAAGTACTCTTTCTGCCCCCTATAGAAGAAATTGCAGGTATCTGGCTTTGTACCTGACTCCCAGGCAGTTTTTCTTTCTCCTTCCTTCCTTCCTTCCTGTCTTTTTTTCCTTATGTTAAATGAATTTTTTGTTCAAATGTATGTCTGTGTACCACATGCGTGCTTGGTGCCAGTGAAGGTCAAAAGAGGGTGTCTGATTGATCCCCTGTAACTGGTGCTATGGGTGATTGTGAGCTGTCATTTGGGTGCTGGGAATCTAACTCAGGCCCTCCATAAAAATGACAAATGCTTTTAACCGCTGAAAAACCTCCCTCAACCCCCAACAGGCAGTTTCTAACTCAGGTCAAAACCCTTCTGTGGTCCATGCGCTAAAATCCTTGCCCCAATTTAGGCAAAGGCCTTGCATTGATGTTTCTTACCCTGTTGTATCTGTTTTTTTTAATTCCTTTTCCTTTCTTACAATAAGAATAATTTATATGAGATTTCCCCCTTGAATTCTGAGTGTCTAATACATTGTTAACTAGGAACTGGAACTTAATTATCTCACATAATTGAGAGCTGTTTTCTGGCAACATTTCTCCCCTAACCATCACCTCTCCTACACATTCGCCTCACCTGGGGAACCTTAAAAAAACCAAGTGGCTACTGAGCCCGCGCCCCTGGCTCTGATTTCACTGCTCCAGGTGTGGTGCTGGGGGAGACTCTAGTGAATGGTAAGGAACATTAGAACCTCCATTTTTCATGGCCTCTCTCCTGAGCAGTAGCTCCAGTCACACTGGTGTCCTTTCCCTTCTGCCTGGCTGGTCTTCTCTTTACTTGGTGACATAGTGACCATTGACTTGGCTCACACATTCCTTCCTCTGGGCAGTCTGCTTCTAGCCCTCTTTTTCATTTCCCATGGTCCTCAAGACTTCACCCCATCCCAGCACTCCCCGCCTCTAGACCAGTCATTGTTTTTCTTCGCTGATCTCTGTTGCCAGACAGGAAGTTCTTTAGAAAGAAGGCGTCTGATGGCGTAAGCTTGCAGATGACTGAACGGAACCTGTTGTCTAGGACATGCTGAGCACATGCCGAGTGAAGGAATGAATGGACAGCCAAGGTTTGAGTCGGTCAGAGAGAGAGAGAGCAGCCATGAGCATCTTCAGTGATCAAAAGCCTCCTCTTTTTCTGATGTGGCCTAAGATTATCCTAACTGTCTTACCTCCTGCATTATGGTTTGATATTCTATTATTATCTGAAAATTGAGGTTTAAATTATCTTAGGAATTAACACCAACTTGTCTTACTCTTTCCCCCCATGACCTCTGATATGCCAGACCTTCCCCATCCTGAATGCACAAAACTGACCTGAAGCCTAAATATAGAACTTTATATCAATCCTTATTAAATCCGTTTTTTGTTTTGTTTTGTTTTGCTTTTTGCAGTGAGGGCCCCTACTTCCTGTTTGTCAAAAGCAAACCTTTTATGTTCCTCATCATTATTAACTACTTCCTCAAACTCTGTGTGACCTATAAGTATGGTGGCATGTGATCCCTCAGGCACAGAACAAGGCAATGGCGTGTCCCCAGTGACCTACTTAGCAACAACTGCTGATTCACTTGTCAATGCTCTTCAAAACTGGCTTGTCAACGAGCCACAAACCCACATCACCGCACAGTCAGCGAAGCCAAGCCCCCCCAGGCTCCCGTGATTGATATGGTTTGAGTTTTCTCATCAAGATGGGCTGCGCTTGCTTAGGGCTCCCTTCTGTCCAAGGGATCAGTGCATGTGCCCGTGAAGACATCCAAGTGGACTGGAGTGACCGGCTTTTAGTACACCTGTGTGGATTCCTCAGGTTGAGTATATGAGAAGATTTCTTAATTTTGGTAAGGATTGTCGAGAGTGACAGTTCAGTGTTAAGAAAGAGCATTGGTTGTTCTTCTAGAGGATCCAGATTCCCAGTTCCCAGCACCCACAACAGGTAACTCACAACCACCTGCGATTCCAGTTCTGACAGATCGGGCACCCTTCTTCTGGCCTCCAAAGACGTCTGCATTCATACAGTGAACATACATACATATGCTTAGGGACACACATATTCGCATAAAATGAAATCAATAAAAGAACTTTTTTTGTTTGTTTTTTTNTTTTGCGGAGGCCTGATGTGACACTGGCCCGAGCTCAGGAAACTGTGCTGCCCTTTCGCATTTCTGGAGCAGGTGTCACGATCATACATCTTAGCCCCTTCTGGATCCCGGAGGCACAATTCGTCTAGAGCTCCTGACCCACTTAAAGCACCTCGTTTTTTGCAGATTGCACAAGAGCTTGTGGGATGAAGGGACAAAGCAAGCAATGGTGCAATGGTTCCCGGAGGCTGTGACCACAGAAAGGTGTGGGGACACCACAGACAGGTCAAGAGGAGGCTGTGCAGTCTTCAGGAGTAGGCCCGGGCCTGAGGAGAGAGTAGAATCTGGGTTCCAGTAGGAGAGCTGTCTGATACTGTTTAGATTTTTAAAAATTTTTAGTGCCTGCCCCAATCCCACAACCCAATCTCCTCCTGCTAGGCCCCACTTATTTTTTAAAAACAAAATATTTATATTTTATGTGTATACATGTTTTTGTGTACCTGGTGCCCAAAGAGGTCGGAAGACAACACTGGATCCCCTGGAACTGGAGTTACAGGTAGTTGTGAGCCACCATGTAGGTGTTAGGGACCAAACCCAGATCCTCTGAAAGAGCAGTAAGTGCCTCTTAACCACTGAGCCATCTCTCTAGTCCCTTGACTGCTTCCTGGAGTCCTGAAGGCTACCCTCCCCCTCCTTTTAAGTGCTGATCTCCTGGGGTGGTTTCTAGATAGCCTCCTGGTGCTGGCTGCTTTCTTGGGGGCTGGTCACCTATCATCTTCAGGAAGTATGGCCAGGGCAGAGGCCCTCATTCCGGATATAGCATCTACCTTAATGCTTTCATTCATTCTCAGCATTGCAAACAGGCAGAACTTCCCTCAGACACTGGGGGCATTCAGAGAGTCTACCATAGCCCCCGAACCCTGCCTGTCTGCCTAAGAACTGCTTGCCATAGTGTGTTAGATAGTTTTAATTTTTTGTTATTGTTGTAGTTGTTTTTTTTTTCCAGTTTGACCCAAAATTAGGGTCATCTAAGAAGAGAAAATTCAACTGAGAAGCTGTTTCAGTCATATTGGCCTGTAAACAAGTCTGTGGGCATTTTCTTGATTAATGATTGATGTGGGAGGGCCTGGCCCACTTGGGCAGTACCGTTCTTGTGCAGGTGGTGCTGGCCGGTATAAGCAAGCAGGCTGAGTGAGCCATGGAGGGTGAGTTTCACTCCTTCAAGGTCCCTGCTTCAGTCCCTGCCTTGAATCCCCTCGATGACGGACAGCGCACCTGTTAAGTCAAGCAGATGCTTTCCTTGCTTCACAAGTTGCTTTCAGTCATGGTCTTTATCACAGCCATCGAAAGGAAACTAGAAAACACAGGTTAGGTAACTGAGGCACAGGGGACAGTGATAAGCCCAGGACAGGGACAGATTGGGACTATGGGGTGATAGTTGGGTTTGTTGCACAACTCTGTCCAAGAAGCAGAGCCAGAGCCGCAACCCTGCTCTTCAGGGCTGCTGGAGCTGGAGAACAAGACTGTGTGTGTGTGTGTGTGTGTGTGTGTGTGTG